>CANYBF010971239.1:0-19781 GCA_948192965.1 Dalechampia spathulata | reverse complement strand
TCATACCAAAAATTCATAAATCAAGTAGATCTAACACTAAATCATACTTACCAAGCTCACCTTTAAACCCAACAACTTAAATCTCAACTTAAAGTTGATATCCTTTGTATTTTGCTACGGATCTAATAGATCTTCACTTCTTTAACCTCTTTAAAGTTTCTGCCCACCTTAAAACAACATGCATGTACTCAAAAGAGTTAGATCTAACCATAAAACAACTGAAGCTTTAAGAAAAGGTTACAGTTTGTAAGCAAATCCATGATTCTTCATGGTTTCGGTTATATACTTGAAGATCCATTGAAGAAAGGTTTTGGATAGCAAGAAAAAGAGGGAAAACAAGAATTATTTTGGCCTTACCTTGACATGCACCCAAGTATCTTGCTAGAACTTAAAAAAAATTGAACCAAAAGAAAGAAAGAGTCATGTAAACTTTGGTCTTTTTAATAAAATAGCTTTGGTTTCTTTTAAAACAAGTTGAAATGGAGTTATTTCAACTAGAACTAGAGCTTTGAAAATCAAAATTGCTTAGAACTTGAAGAATAAGAAGATAATGAGAAGATGAAGGTACTGCCTTTTGATGTTTAGATGAAGAAAGTTGAAGAACAAGATGAACATAAGAGAGAAAAAGAGAGGTTAAGAAGAGGATAAGTTAGAAATGAAAGGATAAGAGAGAAGTGGAGAGGACTGCATGCATTTGTTTCAGCTAAATGAAGTTTTGAGGATAAGAAAATGGAATTTTAATCAAAATGGAGATGAAATTCGGATGGAATTAGTTCCATTTCAAAAAAATCCCATATTAATCTCTATACACCTCTAAAATTGCAATTTATCCCCTATACATATTTGTATACTTAAATCCACCAATCTAAATCCTTAATTTCATATTATACCCTCCTCTTACACTTTAATACACTATATTTTAACCATGAATATCATCTACTAATTTTCCCAATTAAATAAAATATGATTTCTTAACCTTCTCTCTCCATCTACTAACACTAAAATCCAAACTACTTTTTCTATTTCCTATACACTTTTACAATTACCAATCCCACTTCCATTTAAATATACTATTTCAAAATACATTCTTATATATATTCTATTTTTATTTATATTTATCTATTTATCATCTTACATAACACTAATTATCCTATTAACTTAATTATGATATCATCTTTATCCTTTATGACATCATTATGACATCATAATTAAAAATACCATTTATACATTTCTAATATTTAAAATTTTATTATATATTATCCTTAATACATTATTAATCCATAATTATTTATCCTCTAAGAAAAATCATAATTAATTTCACTTACATCATGCTTACATTATCATCACCTAATTATAACATCATAATTAAATTTTCATTTTAAATTATCTAAAATTTGTATATAACAAATTCATGTTAATATAAACATCTTAAACATACTTAATTAATCATATCAAGTGTTTTCATTATCGAAAACATTGATTTATCATCGTTCAGAAGTCATTTTAGTGGTTTTCGTCAAAATTTTTAATTTCATCATTAGGGTTATAAACTTTAGTC
Source organism: Dalechampia spathulata (assembly GCA_948192965.1). NCBI lineage: Eukaryota > Viridiplantae > Streptophyta > Magnoliopsida > Malpighiales > Euphorbiaceae > Dalechampia > Dalechampia spathulata. The sequence continues at coordinate 18,223 of CANYBF010971239.1, read as the reverse complement.
TTATCATATGCTTATCATCATAATCATAATTTCACATCATTTCCACACCAATAACATACAAAACATAGCATTTCAAGTAATTTCATGAATGCAAGGTGTGTTCTTGTTTCAGGATGTGACACTTTTATTAATAAATTGTTCAATATTTAATTACAATAAAACATGATGCTCTAGAGCATATACTAACACCTTGGGCATATAGTTTCAGAATAGGGTGTTAGAGTTGATCCTAGTAAGTTATAGTGATGCCTCGCTTAATGGTTTGGGGTGTATTTTGATGCAAGAGTGGAAGGTGAGAGTTTGTGCTTCTCTACAGCTTAAGTCGTAAAAATGTAATTATCCCACACATGACTTAGAATTAGCGGTTATGGTATTTGCATTCAAGATTTAGCATCACTATCATTACAATGAGAAATGTTATATCTATACCAACTATAAGAGTCTTAAGTATTTGGGGTCGCATAAGGAACTTAATTTGAGGCAGAGATGGTGGATGGCACTTATTAAGGACTATGATTATTTAATTCATTACCACCTGGGGAAAGTGAATTTGGTAGCTGATGCCTTTAGTAGAAAGACCTTTGTTAGATTGCACCAGTCTCTAATGATATTGGTATGGGAGATTCAACATTTGAATGCAATTCTAACAGTGCAGCCAAATTATATCTTAGCTAAGTTACAACTTTAGATTAAGCCTGTATTTACAGACCACATTAGGGAAGTTGCTCATAATGATACCAAATATAAAAATAGTTAGTGAAGGTACAAGCAGGTAACTAAGATTGTTTTACTCTAGATTCTGATGGGTTACTGAGATATAGAGGTCATACTTACATTCCATCTGATGAAGAGTTGAAGAGACAGGTCCTTGATGAAGCCTATAGTACTTTATATTCATACCATCCGGGGAGCACTAAGATGTTCAAAGATTTGAGACCGCTTTATTGGTGGGTAGGTGTGAAGAAGGATATTACAAAGTTTGTTACTCGATGCTTGGTATGTCAACAAGTGAAGGCTAAGCATCTGGTACCATTGTTATTAATTTTCATTCATGCTACGATTCTTGTTCTATCATTATTATATGATGTATGCTCTGGCATGTCATGCTTATACCATATCATCTCTTACATATCATGCCTATGCCATGTCATCTCTCATATGTTATGCCTATACCACGTCATCTCCCATGTCATGCTTGTACCATATCATTATACATGTCATGCCTATGCCACATCATCTCTCATATGTCATACCTATGCCATGTCATCTCTCACATGTCATGCTTATGCCATGCCATCTCACATGTCATGCCTATTCCATGTCATTTCTCACATGTCATGCCTATGCCATGTTATCTTTCACATGTTATGCCTATGCCATGTCATCTTTCACATGTCATGCCTATGCCATATTTCATTCACCATGATTATCATATCATACTTGTAAGATCTCCAATGAGCTTATCTCTAACTGCCCATCTATATGTTTACTTTAGACAACTCATATAATAGTGAATAAGAATCACCCCATAAGGAAGTATAACATATGCTAATCTTAACCGTATTAAAAATATCCATTCTTATTAATACATTAATCAGAGATCATTTAGATATTAAACATTTGCATACAATAGGAATCTCATTTCATAAACTCTTTATGAATTCTGTTGTACTGTTTTAATATCTTAGAATTCATTATTTAGTTAAAAGCCTTTCAAGCAAACTCAATAATGAATGTCGTTTATTGATAAAATGTTCAATATTAAATTATAATAAAAACATGATGCTCTAGAGTTGAAAAAAATGGCTACTTCATGAGTTGAAAATCCACTTGGACGGCTCATGCAAAAGTTAGAGCTCTTAAAAGCAAAAGGAGAGTGTCAAAATAATTGATTAGAAAATCTCGTGTGAAACTATTCAATGACAGGGGTTAAGTTTGATGCATATTAGGGACTTCTGTGTTACATTTAACATCTTTTATGCAAATGTTTTAATCTTATTAATGGAAATGAAATGCATGTTCATAAACTTTACCATAAGTAATGCTAATTTCAAACATAAAGCACTACCTTTATTTGTTGTATACAATTTTATTATTTAACAAATTTTGTAGTATAGAATCCTATATATGGCACAACACCCACCACTTATACTCATCATCCATAGTAGATACAACTCTAAGGATCTCTACCGGCATGATCCTCTAGCAAGGCCAAGTCCTCTCCATGTGCTCTAGGAAGTAGGACAGTAGTCATCCTCCCTCAAACTCGATCAATTAAAGGATAGTCTGATTATGGTCGTACTAATAACAAACTTTAGTAAGATTGTAGTGAGTGCAATATCTAAATCTTGGTAGTGGAATGTAGTCTATGTATGTCCTCATAGTCACATGCTGTATGTGCCACAAAGGACACATCCACTTAACCTCACTCTTTAAGATAACTCCCATCCACTTGACCTAATCATCAAATATCAACATCCTTGCCTACCCAAAGGTGTAGCCTCTCTATATATGGCTACGAGGTGCATACCTCTGTAGATCACTTGCTAGTGGTGCCAAGATCCCCAGCTTCTCTTGAAGCCAAATCTATACAAAAAATAAAAACAAAAATAAAAAAATAAAAGCTCGCTAAGTTGAAAATCCAAAGTGGTAGTTTAGATAAAAGTTAGGGTTTAGGTAAAATGACATGGCCCGATGAGCCAAAAACCATATAAGAGGTGACTCATGGAAAAATTAGGGAAAAAATATAGCTTTTCTAAGTTGAAAACCTACAAAGGCAGCTTAGAATTCATACTTGTAGCAGTAACAGACTACCGCTGAGGAGCTTAGATTATCCTCACCTTACTTTATCCAGTGCAAGGATTATCTCTACTATGATCATCAAAAAAGGGATTAGTCCCTGCTCTACATGGTCTATCACCAAACTAATCATCAGATCCTTATGGTTGTATAGGTCAATAGATAGAAACTATGCCAAAAGTTTGAATCCTCCTACCCTCAACCATGAAAGGATAGTCATTAGCTTGTGGCCACATAGTCGGAATATAGTAGTAAGATCTAGAGAGCCATTTGTAGTTAGTAGTGACCTTATTATCATTAGGTTTATGTCAAACACCCTGATCATATAAAGGATCACCTCCCCAGTAGACGCTGGCACTATTAGCATCACCATCATGCTACATATGACGCTAATGATAGCAGTAAATTCCTCATACATCAGACATAGCTCCATATGTCTGAATCGGAAGACATGGGTTGCTGGATTCTAGAACTGTATATTAGTGTGTAAAAATGTTGTGTTAATGGGGACTTACTATAAAGTCTTCAGATATTTGATTCTAAACTTGCTCAATCAGCCCTACCCAATATCGCCTAACTAGCAGGAGATAGTATGGAAAGTAGAGAGTGATTATTGAGTCATTATCTATTTTTACACAGAAGAATAAATAAATTATGTTTTAGTAGAGAAGCATAATGCATGATATTCTTGTAGAAGAATAACAGTAGCAACATTTTGGGTTTCATTTTTAAATCCAAAATATATAGAGTTTGAGCAATCAATGTTCCTCAATGTTCATGCACCATAGCTTATGTGCACTAGGCCTTCATGGTAGGCTACGCTACTTTATCCTATGTCTTAATACATAAGCTATAAATATTTGACACCATGCATATGGAATCTGATGTCACATTTACCCTAGACATCATCATCTCCTAATTGCTCCGCATATGAACTAGGACTATTGGAGACCTTGATGTTGTATTACTCCAAGTGTGCTGTCAGCCAAGTGATCTCTTTACCCATCTGATCAATCATCTAGGCATAGCAATCTAGCTCCTCTCACTTTGAATACCTACTTGTTTGCATTAACATAATTATCTACACATATAGGTCATGCATCCATGCATATACATCATAAACATAATCATAACAGGTGCTTACCTAGATGTCTTACATCTCAAAACTATGATAGCAGTGCAGTCACATCAACAACCTTGTAGCATCAACAATGGCATCCTAAGGCACTTGCACAAGTCAAACATATATTAGATCAGTAGAATTAGCAACATGCTAATACACTTCATCTACTCAGATAAGTTATGTTTGGTGGTTTGAACTTGATCTCATCCCTTATTGGCACTGAGAAGGATGTCTCATATGGTGGCCTAGCTCATCATATGTATAGATTAGTAGGTTCTGAGGCCATAGTAGTTGGCCCTCAATAAAGCCTTGGGGATGCTCATATCTAGGGGGAACATTTGGACTACTGGGCTCTGGTCTTGATGGTGTTGCTCCAGATATAGCATTGTGATTTCTTCAAGGTGCTGCCACCATAGGAACTACCAACAGCTGGTTAACCATGGTGTCCACCTCTATCACTAGAAGTGTCAAGTTTGCTACCAGATCTACTTGCCTTATCATGCAAGCCTTTACATATAGATAACTCAATAGGCCCCAGTAGCCACATCTGTATGAAAGTATAGTAGTGCACCATTGACTCTAATAGATGCTCTCACCCAAAAATGCTAGTTAATGTAGCCATCACCTTTGGGTCTATGTTAGTACGCAAAACCCAAAACATAGCTTGTGGTAGTGCAACAAGCTCTACACATCCCTCTAATCCTAACTGCCAGTTAACAACACGATCGCCTAGATAAAAGAGCCAACACTCAAGGCTCTCCAATAGCATCTGACGCTCGTCCTTATGAGCTGAACTAGTCAAATATTCCAACCATGGGAATATATTACTCTAGGGATAAGGGTGGATCTATTCTAGATAATAAATGATAATAGTAATTAGACACCTACTCAAGTATCCTTAAACTAGTTCAATTTAGTTTTATACTAACAAAATTGCTTTCTCCTTACCTAATTTCAAGTTAAATTCATGGCCATGAATAACTTGCCAATCCCCAATGGAATTACTTGGAATCTAAGTAATATGCAATACATAGTAAATTTTGCTAACATGCATTAGCTTTTATGGGATTTTGCTAATATGCACCATATGCTCATGAAAATACACTTATGGAATTAAGCTTTGATAAAACTTTTTCCCTAACGAGTTTAATTTTCATGACCCAAGCATCATAAAAATCTTCAAAATTAGTCAATATGCAGTAGACTGATATTTAAAAATTCATGTATTTTCTCTAAACTATTTCAATTCCATTTTAATTGATAAATTGCTTTTCTATATCTAGGATAAATAGAAAATTGATCTAGCAAACTATCAGTTTTAATCAAGCTATTGACCAAATAGTGTCGTATTCCAGTAGTGGGTCCTCAATGCAGTCTTTGAAGATATTAAACATTTATTTCATGGTGCAAGCATAGATCCTACACTTAATCACCCTAGAATCAGCAGTTGTACGACTTTGATACAGCAATTGATCATCCAGGTTTAATAGTTGACCACTTGATCCAACAGTAATCATAAGATCAAGCATTTGACTCTTAAACCCTGGTAGCAAGCATCTAAACCTAGTCTTCATGTGATTTTTGAGCCTCACAATAAGCCATAAATCCAGCAGTTGACCAGATCAACATTGATTGCCTCAACTAAATACCAAGCTCTTAATGGCAGAATTGGGTTACAAGCCTCAACATGAGCACTTGATCAACATTGATTACCTACCTAGAGCACCAGGCTCTAAGTGGCAGAATTGGGTTGCAAGCCTTAACATGAGCACTTGATTAGCATTGATCACCTCACTAGAGCACCGTGCTCCTAGTGGTAGAATTAGGTTACAAGCCTTAGCATGAGCACTTGATCAATGTTGATCACCTTGCCCAAGCACCAGGCTCCTAGTGGGTTATGTTTTATTCTCTAGTTGGGTTGCAAGCCTCAACATGAGTACCCTATAAGCCTCAGTATGAGCACTACTTGATCAACATTAATTATCTCTCTCGAGCACCGAGCTCTCGGTGGTAGGTTTGGGTTGTAAGTATCGATATCCTCAAGAAGCCAACTATGATATTTTAAAGACTAAGAACCCTTGGTATGAGTATCATAGTTGATTTATCCCTAATGGATAACACTTTCTTCCTCAGTGGAGACATAAGCCTCTACATAAGCATCTTAATTAAATTTTCTGTAATGGATCACTTTTATATCCCTAGTGGATCTTGATTTTCCCCTATGGAGCTACAAGCCTTAACATGAGCATGTTATAAGCCTCAGTACAAGCATCCTACAAGCCTCAACATCAATATCCTACAAGCCTCAGTACAAGCATTAAGCCTTAACGCAAGCATCAATTTGGTGTTTTCTATGCTTTTTGGTGAAAATTCATATGGTGATTAGACCTCATTTTGATAACTTTAGCTTATGTTGCCTCAAAGTGATCCTAATTAGGGGGCAAACTATTGACCTTGACTTTTCACCCATGCACTGCAACTTTAGGTTTTCTTTGATTCAGCTTGGTACAGGTACTCGATGTCAACCCTGATTTGCATATATGCTATATACTCTCCTTTGAGTGCTTTGGATATGCGAGGCATGTTATATTTTTCTTATGGAAGGCTGAGCACATAACATGCATTTTCTAATATGTAGAGCACATACCATGCATTTTATGATATGTGGAGCATATAGTGCTACATGCTGCGCATGATCAGTGGATATATGCATGGTGTATGGCCTTTTCCTATGCAAATCTAATATGCTCCATATGTCCCCATGCATTTATGCCTTAAATGATGCTTGTTTGACATATGGTGCACATGTTAATTCACTCATATTGGATGGTGCACATAGATAAAAAAAATGCATCATGATGGGCATATACTGCTACATGTTATGCATATAGCCTTTTTCTAGGCTATGTGCTATATATTTAGCATTATATGTTATGCATATCATGTATAATTTTCTAGAATCCCATATTGTTTGTCAATTCTTTGATAACACATAACTGTTTCCTATAAATATATACCTTGTATTTATGGAAAAGAGGTCTTAAATTCATAAAATCTACCTAAACTTTATCAAATTGAATACTCACATAATTAAACACTTAATTAAACAATTAATCTAGGATTAATGACTAATTAATCCTCTATTAAATCTCTAATCATATTTGGAATTAAGATTTTAGAAGCTAGTCACTTGGATAATGTAGAATGTCTATTCTCTTCCCATTTTCTTTTTCATTTAATGCTCCTACGTAGCTTCTATAGTAGTCATATAACTACTAAGATTTATGATTTGTTTCATTTTTTTACTTAAAAATATATTTTCTTTCATTTTATGTATGTTATGTGCTACGCATAACATACTATGTATGCCAAACATAGCCTATGTCTGGCACACATCCATTTATGTATAACACACATAGTTACTAGATTTCTCAGAAAATCATGTTTTCCATTCACTTTTCACTTGTTTTCATTCATTTATCTAAGTTTTTAGTAGCATTGGAGGTTTCATAGTAACCCTAATGATTTGAATTCATCATACATTGATCTTACATCATTCATTTTGGCTTCAAAATTATTTTTTTCAAGTTAAATGCTTATTTAATTTGTTGATTTATGGTGATTAATATGACTGGCTTGAGTTGGATGTGTTTTCTATCTCTAGTTGACATTTGAATGATGTTAGAGTCCTCCAATTCATTGTGTCATAATCAATTTCACTTTATTTTGCCATTAAATCATGTAGTTTGCTTATTTTCTCAATTAATACCATTTTAATTGTGATTTATTCATCTCTTGACATGTTTAGCTTAATTGGATGTTGATTTATTTCTAAGAGATACCATATATGATCTTAGAATCTTTCAATTATGCTATTGATCAAATTTGCTTAAGATTGATTTTTTTCATCAATTTTACGATCCATCTTATGTTTATTTTTGCATTTTTATGATTGTTGCTATTACATTCATTGGATTTTGGCCTTTGATTGATGCTTTCACGTGGCATTGAATTGGTTAATCTAGTCCTAAATTTCATTTACCAATAACGATTATTTATTTATTTTGTATTTTTTATTCATGCATTTTTGGCTCATGCTACTTGAGGCTTTTTCTTGAGTGGAGAAGATGCTGCTTAACATCTTAAATTTTTGTATCATTAAAGATCCTTTGTAATAGAATAGGCCTCTGTTTTATTTTCCCAGTATGTATGATTTAGCTTTATTTCATCATGCATCCCCCTATATTCATCAATCCCTTTCTTTGAGCTATTATTATTAATTTTCATTCATACTACTATGCTTATTTTATCATTGTTATATAATGTATGTTATGCCAAGTCATCTCTCAAATGTCATGTCTATATCCTGTTATCTCTCAGATTTCATGCCTATGCCATATCATCTCTCACATGCTATATCTATGTCATGTCATGCCTATAACATGTTATCCCTCACATGTCATGCCTATGCTATATCATCTTATATGTCATGCCTATGATATGTCATCTCATATGTCATGCTTATGTTATGTCATCTTTTACATGCCATGCATATGCCATGTTTCATTCACCATGATTGCCATATCATATTTTATATACTATATCTGCTATTATCACATCAGCAAATGACTTATAATGATTACCATAACATCCTTACTTGTTTGCATTTTATGCATGACTTATAATGATTGAACAAATGATGCATGAAATGCATGAATGCATAATAATTTTATGTATGCTTTGATATGGAACATAAGTTATGAATCTATTATGGATGAATGCAATTCCATTAAACATGAAAATGAGAGAGGAGAGACATGAAATGAAGTAAAAATGTACCTTGGATGCCTCTTTAATATGTTTTTGGCAAATGCTTTAAAGGATACTTAAAAGTGAAATTCATAATTGAAAAGCACTGTTTATGCATGATATAAATGTTATATAATGAGAAAGTATATGTTAGAATGTAAATTAGAAAGTATAAATGAAGTGAAAATTAAAAATAAGTTAAGATGAAAGTAAGGATATTTTGGTTATTTCACTTAAATAGAGGGGTATTTTAGGAAATTAAAAGTATTTATGGATGTATGACAATATATGCATGTATACTATGCTTTGTATGGAATGAAAATCAAAGAATTCATTAGAAAAATGGAAAAGAAATGAAGTTAAGGAAGGAACCAATAAGATGGTGACAAGTGCCACCATATGATTGAACCCTTCCTTGACTCTTTGATTAATTAAAAAGAAAATAAATATTTAGTAAAGGAGGAAGCTTAAGTCTGTAATTCATTTCTTCCCCTCTCCATTTTTGAATTCTCTTCCTTTCCTCCTCCTTTCCATTTTTCTAATTCAAAGTTAATACATTCCTAAGGTAATTTTTAATAAAATTTATGTTTTTAAGCTTGTTTTTACTTAGTTCTTCTTGCATATGCTCTTAATCCAAGGGGATATTTGGCTATGATGGGAAAGTGGAGAATAAGTGTGTTTTTTATGAATTATTGATAAAAGATGAAAAGGAGGCTTGAATACATATATTTGATTCATTTTTGTAATGTTATCTGCATGGATTTGAATTGTGTAAAAAACCTAGGTGACTTATGTTCAATGGACTCTTATACTATTGTATTATGTATGTATGATGTGAATTAAGTGAAGAATTATGAAGAAGATGAAGTAATATGCATGAGGAGTGAGAAAAATCCTTGCTGCCTAAATTTTTTACTTATGTAAAATGACCCTTAATTTTTGGTTTGATGGCTTGAATCATTGGATTCTGTATGAGAATGATGAATTATGATGTTAGAATGAAGAAAATAAAGTTTAAATGCAATTGGAATGAAATTGCAAAAATTATGCTTAAAATGGTATCAATAGGGCAGCATGTGTGTGCCTTTATGTATGGCTGCTTTAAGTGGTATTTTGGTGTATGATGTTGACAAACATGATTTGGTAATGTGATTACCATGTAAAGGTATGTGTATGTGCAATGTGGCAAGATTTTAAGGTGATTAAATGCTATAAATGAGACCTACAAACTAAGTGTATATAACTTATTGAAACCAAATGGTAAAAAGGTAGATTAGAGGTTTACGATAATTGCATTTTGACCACCTTAATCTTTGAGATACGGGATGGATAATGTACCATTGAAAATATATTTGAATATAGTTTCCAATGGTACCAAAGTTTTAAATTTTTGAAGTCATTTACATAGTCTAAAAATTCATGCCATTTTCAAGCTCTAAATATGCTAATTTCAAGTGAATTTTAGGCATAATTTATAGGCATTTGGAAATTTGATGTTTGGAGGCCTCAACAATTTAATTATTAGATGTATGATATTTCATTAGAAATATCTTTGAGTCTAGTTTCTAATGATTCAAGAATCACTCAATTTGGAGGTCATTTACTTAGTCAAAATGCTTGCACAATCAAAACTGTTCCATGAGACATAATGTGTATAAACTTGAAATGCATGCATACTTTAGCACCAAAGTAATTCATTATGCAATTTTGTTTTAAATCCTTAAATGCATAATCTTGTACTTCTATTAAGGGACATTAAAGAGGCATATATCATAATGTAAATATGAGGCAATTAGGTGTTCTATTATACATCAAAATAATATGCAAAATATAAAGTAATTCAAATTGAAAATGACTAAATGAATAGTAACTTACCAAATGAATAGTGTAAATTAACCAAATAAATAGTACTCCTTAAGCATGTTTTAATCCGTAACATATATAGTATCTAAGGCATCTAAACTTAACATTAAAGTTACTTTAGTAATAAAACTCAATGTTATACCTATGAATATAGGTATAAAATATAATATTGAGGTTAATATAACATGCCTATGTAAACAATCCTAAACCTTATAAATATGAATCAACATGGCATTTGCATGTCATTACACATAAATATGACTTATGTAGATAATCATCTTTTGAATGTGGCATATGAAATGCTTTGAAATGGAATGTTATAGAATGATACTTAAATGCTTCTTAAGTATGAAAATTGATCGGAATGTGTGAATGGTAATACTAAGTGGTTATGAAATGGAAATGTGATAGGTTCAGCATCTGGCCAAGCTTTGGATAAGGGCAAAGAGGTGATAAGTTTATGCTTCTCACTTTATGACCTCTCTTAAGGTCTTGAGATGATGTAGTTACATTAAAATGGTGATATTATTCATAAGTTTGATACAAATGGTAGATGATATCATCCAATGTACTTTCCATACGATCATTATACATCAGTTACATTTCATGTCATGAATCATAAAAGTATACACGTATATTCATGATAAGTATACAGAAGTTATAAGGTATAGGATATGACATGAAAGGAAATGTACTAGGTAAACCTTCCTTATTAGAAGTAAAAATATGAATTCCCTCAATGAAATCATACAAAAACCTTCTTGATATGAAGTAAAAATATAGGTTCACTGAACCATCTGCTACATTTGTATTTGCCCTCTTACAAGAGATGAGTATTTGTAATCTAGTATGAAGTAAATTATGCATAATATTACAAAGTGATAAAAGATGATACAAAATTATCAAAAGGTTATTAATGATGAAGTGCTTTATACATACTTATACTATTTATACATACAAATGTAAACGACAATACTTTTATATAATGTTTATGATAGGAAAAGTTACAATGGGTTTAATACGATATTTATTCTTATACCAATCATACAATTTACATTTAGTTAAGGTAGTATGATGATATATATAATGAAATAGTAATAATATATTGTCGTATGATTATTACTTATGTCTTTTTACTTATATGTTATCTAATGCATCAGATTATGATATGTACTCATATTTATAGCACCATTGAGTTATATACTCAGCGTTTGTCATTTGATAAATGTAGGTCCTAGTTCACTTGGAGAGTAACAAGAGTAACTGATCTGCAATCAGCAAAGGTTGGTACTTATATAAAGCCCTATCCTAAAAGCAGTTTAGACTCTTATAACGTACTTTGAGATATGATTCTCATTATGTATCACTTTTCATACTCATTCGATAATAGTATCTATTGTGTGCTGTGATGTATATAAGTGTAGTATTATTATATTTTACTATGATAGGCATGACGATAATGCATGATGATATAATTATACGTATGAATTTTAAATATGATATGATACTTAAATGTAATGAACCTTATTTGTAGATAGCTAAGATACTTAGGTACACACACATAACGATGAATAAATAAGCATTATATTACAACAAAAAATTATGCATCCTTTGTAGTGTAATTAATCATTTCCTTTCTTAAGAGGTTATTAATTATGCTACGGGAGCATGTTACGCTAGGTATGCGTATGACAGTTATGATTGTTATCATGTTATACTGCATTGTGTGCTTATTTCATGCTTATAAATGCTCGCCTACCTAGGATAATTAACTCAACTAAAATGGTAGAATTGAACTTGAAACTTTAAATGAATAGTTCTTCACCACCCAAACTCATGTTTGAAGGGTTTGACTTAGCGATCACGCTATGGGTTGGTTGAACCAAATCCGAAACCATATGGTGGTGACTCCATCTTATGACTCTTTTAAGTTCATGTCATTCCTCGAGGTAGCCCCTCGAGAAGATTGCATTTTTTCTTCAAGCAGGCCCCTAGTTTATGCATCACAAGCCTCTCTTTAGGTTATAATGAAAGCCACACTCACACTATGCTTATTATGATTAATTATCCAAAGTTTCTCTAATTAATTAATTTATTATTTATATTATATCATAATAGATGATTTAATTTTATTCAAATATAATAAATTTTAGGCACCACTGACTTTTATACTCAACATTTATCATTTGATGAACATAGGTCAAAGTAGTTTAGAGAGGTGATTGGATCAATGAGACACTAGTGCGGTTAAGATAGTTTAAGATTTATAAAGCTCTTGGAATACACTTTAGATGGTATAACGTATTCCTAGTGAATGCTTTTGAACATGAAACTATCATTTTATTATTATAGGCATTGAAAATATATTTCCTTCTTGTTATTAATAGAGCTATAATTACATAGTGTATGACCTATAAAAAAAATTTCACATATTGTTTGTAGGGTGATTAATGAATTCCTAAGTTACAATTTTTATTAATCACTCTATGGGACTATGTTTCACCATTTGGATGTGACAATAATAATTAATATTACTTTCTAATTGATATTTCAAAATGGATGTGATATGATATAATTGTTAAATTTATAGTGATCGACTTACATTTTGAATCAAATGATGGAATTAATGTAAATATTGAAGTTATATACCCATTGATTGAGGATTCATATAATTTTGAAATGCTCAATAATTGATGTTTTAAAAGACTCTAGTAAATTATAATTATTAAGCTAATAATTGTTATTAATTAACATTAGATTGTGAAAAGTTATTAATGCTTGTATAAGCATGTTGGGTTGATATGCTTGTATAAGTTGATGCTTCGTATTTGAATTGAGATTATATAATCATATACATAGTATTGATAGTAACTTGTAAATATATCATCAATTGATGGTGATTGGTAAAAATTACATTTATGCTTAATAATTATTGAATTATGAAATGAGATTTATAGATAAATGAAAAGTCTATCTAGAGGCAAATGTATTATTGATAAGTTATTGATTAATGATTTTGTTGATTTAAAATTATAAGATCTAGCAATAGAATAAAAAAATAAATTTATTTTACATATGGAAATTAGATTTATGGAATCAAACATTTAAATTCCATCATAAAAGAGATATTGACAAAGGGATTTATTAATACTTATTATATAATAATCTCCTTCATTCTTGTTTTGCAAAAGGATTGTAGCAAACCTTTTTCTAATCCCCATAGGAGGATATCTCCAAACTACACACATTAAGATAAACAATGGATTAGTAAAACACTTACTAAATCTCTATTTTGATAAACTAGAAAGAAAATATAGAGTAAGAAGATGATGTTACGACAATTTCTTACTTTAAATGGAAAAATCAAATGCTTTTTCCCTAAGGATTTATTTTTTATCATTTTTTATAAGGAGGAAGTGTATGACAATCTACTTAACCTTAATTCACATATTATGACATTATAAATGTGATGGGATTGGGGTAATAATATGCTAACTTAAATCACTAGGTCAAACTCATGGATTCACAAGACCATCACCTAGTCCTTACTTTAAAATATAATCCAACCCAAAAAATTATTTTATTTATGGTATATCAAATAACCAAAAATAGAACTTAATATTATATATAATATCTCATATTATTTAATAATATTTCATAACATCATCTTCTAATTTCAATCCAAAACATCCCTTGTTTGTTTCTGACCTCTTGTACTTTTAACATGTTTGCAACATATCATAAATATCATTAAAATCTCATTTAACAATATTAATGTATGTAAGTCATGAGTGATGTCTAATTTAACTACAACCCTTCGATATTAGATATCATTGCAATAAACTCCTTTCACCATCCACTATCTTATTTATGTTTGAGAATATATTAACATCAACTTAATGCATGATCAAGTAATGTTGGATCATGCCCTAAACTTGAATCTCCATGCACCATAATCTTTATTCCTAAAATACCCTTATGAATCACATTCACTATTTGACATTTTACTCTAGCTAGAGATTCATGAATCAAAGATTACTACATGAATTATGACATAAAAGCCCTATAGTTAATTGAGGTGGTGAATCCTTTATTGATATACTACTATCTTCAACTACTTTGTACAATATCTAACCCCCAAGTTATAAACACCTCCCAAATGAAGTACTAAGGATAAGGAGCAAAAGTATAACATTCCATAGTTAAGATAACTTTTGATATCTCAAGTCTAATGATACTTATACTACTAATAAAAGTGAGATATGATTTTATAAATATAGATCAATTCTTCATATAAAATCTCATTAGTAAGATCATATCCAATGAATTAGTATTATATTATTCATTCATATAATAACTTTAGACATCTCATATCATAATGTATGAAAATGCACTCCCTAAATGAAGAAGTATAACATATGATGATCCATATACATTATTAATATCTATTCTTTATTAATGTTATGATCAGAGATAATTTAAATACTAACATTTATATACAATAGGAATCTCACTTTATAAACACACTTTATGAATTCCTTCATTGTTCTAATATCAAGGAATTTATTATTAAGTTTAATGCTCCAAGTAGCATAGATATAATGAAATACAATACTAAATAATGAATAATAATTATTACATAGTTTACATTATTATTATATGGAAATGTGATTATAGCTTTATAATAAGATACAAGCAATATAGGTAAGCACCACCTATTTAATTACATTTTTATATAATACGAATATGTGTTATCACAACCATGGTATGTCATTTATCTATCAATATGATATCCATATTATTTATAAAACATAGTAAGTAACTACACATTCTACTATTCATTAGTTATTAATAACATTTATAATCATATATAGGTAAACACATTCGTAAAAAATTAGCATTTACATTACTGCTTTTATACTGTTTATATACATATAATAGTTGCATTCATATTACAAAACCTATTAGAGTTCATCAAATCCTATGTCTTTACACTACAACGTGCCACCTAGTAATGATTGATTAACCTCTCTTACCCCAATGATGCTAACCTATGTTTATCAAATGATAAACACTAAGTAAATAACTTTGTGGTGCTTAAATGGGCTAATATAATGAAAATAATAATAATAATAAATATGTATCACATTAAGTAGTGTTAGCATGTGATTCATAGTTCAGAACCATTAAAGGGTATTTGGTTCTACATTTCATAATCATTATAGTTTTAATAAAATATAATAATCATGTTATCATATAATATACCAACAGATATCATATATTTATGCTCATTTCCTATAATAAAACCTTATATAATTATGCTTGTATCTCAATATCATCATAAATCAATCTATTCTATAATTAATTGTATATTGTAATGCAATTACATGATACATGCAATGCATATCTTGCCAAATTCATCTCCATTCTTTCACCCTAACTTTTCCCTTCATCCCCACACTCTTCAATGAAATTATTACCACCACCATATACAATGCTATAACTTACTAAGGAGGGAGAAACTCAATGAGCCTTAAAAATAAATATATCCTTATCAAGAAAGGATATATCATCAAACCTCATAAATAAATATATCATCATACTATACATAATTAGGTAGTAATGAATCTTAACTTACCATCAAAAAGGGATAAATCTTAACTTGTCTTGTAAATCTCATAAATCATTATACTCATCTCAACATCCTTCTTTGCTCCTCCATATATCATGCTACATGATTTAATGCATGTATAACTCAATCATGGTAACATGATTCATGTTCATAATAATTCCACATCAACTTATATATATAATCATAAAGTACAATTATAAGATGATTCAATCCATATCATAATCATAAGCCATTATATTCAAAGTAAAAGATATTAATTCAAGGGATTAAACTTTTCCCTTATCTATTATTATAAATAATTGAATCATAAGCATAAATTTACCTTTTCCTTGCTTTTATCTATCTATAAAGCAAGAGCTATAATTTTTACGTCATTTTTCCTTGTTAGATATAAATTCTTTATTACATAAATGAAATAAATCATATAAAATTTTCATCATATCTCACTCAATATGCACCATTGAATTCATTTAATAAAATGAGTGATAATGTATATCTATGTCCTTTAATTATTATGCTATATTTTGATTCTTGGATTTCATAGTATTGTCATTTAGTTAAATTATATTACATATGTTAAGGGTTTTAAGATAATATACATATAATGTCATTCTCAAATGCACATTTTAAATTTAATTTTGAATTATTCTATAACATATTTCTGCATATGATTTTCATTCATCAATCACTTTAATTTATTCCCTTCACCTCTTAATTATACACACAAGTTACTTTTGTAATACATTATATGGCCTTAACATTTATTATTTAATGTATTTATGTAAATGTAGGCATGACCATCCATATTCATATTCACTTATCTACATAAAAGAAATAATGTGTATTAACTTCTTGAATCATGTATATGTATATATACACATGTGGTTCTTCCAAGTGAATTATTCATGTTTCTTCCTTGTTATGATTAAAACCTTTTATTATTTTCATTGTTTATAAAATTAACATGTATATTGAATTCATGTGTTGTATGTTTATGTTTTACCCTATCAAATGCAACATTTTTTATTTAGTAAAAAAAATTTATATGCACCTGGACTTGCCAACTTTCTTGGCAATTAGTCAAATCAAATTATGGTCTTAGCTTAATTATATGGTTAGTATAAGTGTGATTCCATTCTTAAAGTCATTCAATTATTTTCATCACTTAAATTATGTATAATGTTAATAATTTTAAGCATAATTACTTCAACCATAAGTAAAACAATTATTTATTTGCAAACACATAATAGCCCTTAGGAATTTGACAAATAAGTCCAACTTATGATGCTAGTCCATACGATCCTCTAATATTTCATGCACATAACCAATTTCAAGGTTATTTGACAATTTCCCATTTAAAAAATTCTTCTCATTATTGATTACTTCATCAACCACAATTTCAAATTACATACACATGCATATATGATCCAATAGTAAATTTGTCACATCCACTTTCACAATCATTATCATAATTAAGATCGTAATTATGTTAAATTATATTTTGAATTTTGATGAAAATATTAGAATAATCATTACTTAAACAAGGTTGATAGTTTGATAAATATAGTTAATATTTAAATTGTTTTTTTATACACTTAAATAATTATAGTGTCATATCCTTATTTTTAGCTCAAAAATTATTAATATTTTGGGTGCTGAAATTATACCCTATACGATAAAAAAAAATGATGATGACGTGGAATTATGGAAAAATATACATTTCGAGTTGAAAATTATAAATATTATAATAACAATAGGAAATATCTACCAAGATTAAGAAATGATTATAAGATGATAGTAGATTAAGTCGAATTCAAAAAAATATTTACACGTATATCAAGGTAAGAATATTTACTTATGCATGGAAATGCATGCAATTGAGGAATTAAGATAAATTATGATTGTATTTGGAGTATGCATAATTTATAAATTAAGTATGATTAAGGATCATATAAATGAATTATACGAGTGAAAAATGTACGTATAATATATATATG
>CANYBF010970975.1:0-32593 GCA_948192965.1 Dalechampia spathulata | reverse complement strand
ACAGCATGCAGCTTTTATGATTCTCTGACTAACATGTTATGGCACTTTAATCAGGTTAGTTTATCATAACTGTATCTGATTTGTTATGCCACTTTTACTGTTTGGTTTGAACCATATGTAAAGGTTTTTTTTTTTTTTTTTTTGAGTATCTTTTTAGAAGCAAGTAGCCCAACTGGTTGTGGTGGAAGCTAAACATCGACAAGTATGGAAAAATATGTGGTCTGATTGTCACTTAGATTTGCACCTGATTTCAGCTGGGACTGCATGTGCAATGGTTCATTTATGGTTGTTCAACTTAAGGTCTATGATGTGTGAGGGGCATGAGTTGCCAAAGGAATTAAGGTTTGCAAGTGCTTTCTCTATTTTCAACACTTGTACTTTCCGAGGACAGTCTTAAAGTGCATTGATTGATTTTCTGTACTATTGATGCTTTCATATTTCTTCCATTAGTCTGAATCATTTTTATTTTTTCAGAATTGTGACCGGATGGGGCAAACATAGTAAAGTAGTGGGTGATAGTCCACTAAGATTAGCTGTTAAGGAACTTCTAACTCAAATGGGTGCACCATTCAGTTCAACCAAATGCAACGGTGGTGAATTTATAGCAACTGGATCTGAGGTCTTTGCATGGTCAAGAGAATCTGACACACTAGAATTGCTTAGGCTAGATGATAAGAGAATTCAAGCAGAAAATGTTAAGGTTGAGCAAACATCTAATTAGCAAATGCTTCGCTTGCAGCTCCCATTCACTTGTGATTTTGTGTAAGATATAATCAATCCAGATCAGCCTAAGGTTCCATCAGAAAGATGTGTATTGAATTAATACTGAAAGTGCTCATAAGCCATCGACAAGTCATAGCATCTTTTGGGATGCTAAAGGAAAGTAGTCGATAATGCAACTTTTCACGAACAATAATATTATGTTTTTTTTTTTTTTTTAATGTGTATTGAAAGAAATTCTTTTCAAATATAAGGTGATAAATTATTCATCCCGTGTATTAGAATTGCTTGTCTTTAGTTCTTATCCATCGAAAGTTTAGTATTGAAGAAATAGATAATTGCATTATTAACTTTTTGATTGGATGGAATTGTAATGTTGAATTTAGTTCATGTAATTCTGAAGATCAAGTGAATGATTGGATCAATGTTGTCATTTAGAGGACACTTATGGATGCCTTTGGGCAAGAATGGATTGGTCGAATCTCAATGAGCAAGCAATTTCCTGTAGTTCCTTTACGAGCAAGCTGCCAAGATTCTCCTCGACACAGCAGCATAAAAGAGGCATGGATATGTTCAAGCCATTTCCTGCTACTCTTATTTTGAAGCTGGAAAATGCTTCTACTTTTCTTCAGTCAAAGTAATACAATTTTTATTTATGTCTCTCTGGATGCAGTGAATGTGATTCATATGAGGATGCTTCTTTATTATTAAAAGGGCTACAATTATTCGACCCTCATGTTTATGGTGTGACACATGGGACTTCTCGTGGATTGTAGAGAAAATGTTTGGCCCCAAGCACAATCCTTATTTGGTAATGCGAAGTTGAAGGACTCTCCAACAGCATGCGGCTTTTATGATTCTCTGACTACATGTTATGGCACTTTAGTCGGGTTAGTTTATCATAACTGTATCTGATTTGTTATGTCACTTTTACTCTTTGGTTTGAACCCTATGTAAAGGGTTTTTTGAATGTCTTTTTAGAAACAAGTAGACCAACTAGTTGTGGTGGAAGCTAAACGGCAACAAGTATGGGAAAATATGTGATTTGATTATCACTTAAATTTGCATCTGACATCATCTGGGACTGCTTGTGCGATGGTTCATTTATGGTTATTCAACTGACGGTCTATCATACGTGAGGGGCATCAGTTGCCAAAGGATTTAAGGTTTGCAAGTGCTTTCTCTATTTTCAACACTTGTACTTTACTAGGAACAGTCTTAAGTGCATTCATTGCTTTTCTCTACTGTAGTTTCATATTTCTTCATCATTTTTATATTTTAAGAATTGTGATGGGATGGAGCAAACTTAGCAAAGTAGTGGGTGATAGTCCACTAACACTAGCTGTTAAGGAACTTCTAACTCAAATAGGTGTACCATTTGAGTTAGCCCGCCCATTATATGGTATATCTGGGAGTTGGATTCTAACAAATCCAATATATCATGCCAAGAAATCTCTTGATTTGATGAATATTTAAAAAAAAAAAGAGAGAGAGAGAGAAGAGAGAGGGATGAAGTCAATGATGAGACAGAGCAGTCTGAGCCTAAAGAAAGTAATATTTACAGAGAACCCAAATCAAAATCCCAAAGAGTACCCATCCAAAAATTTTACAGACAATACAATCATGTTGACATGGAAATCACCTCCTCCTCCTTCCATCCGCCACGTACTGAGACAATGGTACAACCTCCGATAACGGCGTCGAAAGCGGAGTAGGAAGCGGCGAGTTACGACAAACAGGACAAGACCCATTAAGCTTAAGCCATGCATCAATACAGCACATGTGAAAATAATGTCGACATTCGGGCATCATTCTTAACGTCTCCGAATCTTTATACTCGCACAAACAAATGGAGCAAGTATTATTATTGTTGTTGTTATTATTATTATCACCGGTGCCGCCACAGCTGCCGCTGTTAGTATCGTAAGTACCAGCTTTAGAAAACTGAAATTTCGGGTATGAATTTATTACCGCTTGCTCAAGACCAGCAACTGTACTTCCTGGATCATTATCATCTTCAGCGAAGAAGACAATACGAGGCAGAATTATTCCACCAGTGTTAGAATTACCGGCGTTGTTGCCGCCACTGTTGCGAGAAGCGCGGAGGCAGATATATGAAGCGAGAAGGATTGCGGAAAGGAGAACAAGAAAGGCCAAGGCTATGGCTATTGAGTAGCCAAGGCCTAGGCTGGTCAGGTAGCCGGAAGTATCAGGCGGTGCGGTGGCGGTGGTGGTGGGCATTTGTGGTGAAAGGAGGAATGAAGGTAGCCACCCATCAGGAGAAGGTTTTTTTGGGCAAGGCAAGTGGGTGGATTTTCCAGCTGCTGCATTTAATCCAAACCGAGCATTGCATTTATTAACTTAATTAATATTATTAACATTTTGTATATAATTAATACAGTAAATTATGAAAATATATTTTAAAAGATTCATTTTTAAATTACATTATTTCTTGTAATGAATCTACTGTGAACCACACAAAAGCTCCAAAGTTGTGGGGATAAATTACGGCGGCCATACATTGGATTTTTGGTCCTATGTCTGTATTTGTTTGGTTCATAATATTTGTAATTTATTTTTAAATTTTTTAATAATTAAAATTTTTATAAATTTAATTCTAAATTTTTTAATTGTAAAGATTTTAATATCATTTTCCATTAATATTTAGAATTTTTATATGATTATATATATTTTTATAATATGAATATGTATATTGATTGATTTATCATTTTTTATTTTTTTAAGAGAAGAAAAAGTCAATATTTATTATTTAAATCATGAAAAGAAATGAATACTACTAAATTTTACATTATTTGTTTACAATTATTCTCATTTTCATTTGATTAATATATTTGTAAAAATTATTTTCTCGAAATTAATAACATTAAAATGAAGTAATAAAAAAATAGATTAGATAATTAATTATTAACTATTAAAATATTTCTAAAAAGAAAAAAAATGATATCTCAAAAATGAATAAACATTAAAAACACCCTTTTTATATACAGTGAAGTATTTGATAAAAAAAATCAGCAATTAATCGCAAACTCTCTTGTAATTAATTAATTACTTTCCTCTAATTTTATCTAATATTCAAATCTTATTGTAAAAAAATAATTTTACAATGATAATAAAATTATTAAAACTAATTATTTTAAATTCAAGTTGAAGAGCCTCACTAATTTTAATATAAAAATACAGTTTAAATCCGAGAAATTATTTTCATCAAATAATAAAATATAAAATTGGAACAATTTTTTTAAGTATAAAATTAATAAATTATATAAATTTTTCCTTTGCTCATGAAAAACTCAAATAATTAATCACAAGTGAAATCAGGAATATTTTCATATAATACCAAAAAATACAAAGTAGATTATTATAATTCTACGAATATATTACTTAACTGTAATGTGCTACAATAAATATTAATATATGATTTTAAAATTTTAAAAATATTATTTAGGAAATTAAGAAAATATTTTATTACAGTTATATATATATATATATATATATATATATATATATAAGTACTTTACCTAAAATGATGTGACGTGGATCTGTATTTTGGCCACTTGGCATATTACACACTTATTTCGGACAACGACATGCTCCCAAAATTCAACCACCAGTTGAGAAGCTTAGGATTATAACTCTACCAGGTTCATTTAATTTATAAATTAAAATTTGTAATTAATTTAATTTTTAATATTTATTTATTTCTATGGTTTTATTTTTATATCTTGAAATAATTCGAATAGAAGAAAAGTAAAATTACAAAAATTGGTGACTTACAAATAATTAAAAATGGTCAGTCTGTCAAACTTGACATACTCTGAATTAATAAATTAATATCCTTTTTTTTTCCTTAATTTATTTATCATCTGCTGCATGAATCAATAAATTAAATATTTATTTACATCATCTAATTAAATTTATAATTTTTATAATTTAAATGTATAATAAGTATAATTGTCTTAATAAAAAAGTATAATAATATGTAAAGCATAAATTTATTATACATATACGATTTAAAATCAAAATTCATGGTGAATATTATTATACAAATATAATAATATGATATCTCAAAAAGTATAGTATAAATATAATACATATGGATAGAAATCATACAACCATGAAAAATAAAATAAAATAAAAAATATTATAAGCTCTAACCTAGTCGACACTGCCATGCAGAAGAAGAAGCAAGAGGAAACCTGCAATCTGGTCTAAAGGTTAACCTTGTTTTTGCATTTCTGTGTCTGAATTGCCTGGCTCGTAATATTCACCGTAAGACTGCAATTCATCTTTATAGTAACTTGCTTTTTGATGAACAAGATCTTCACCTTCCCTGGAAGTTTCGTATAGCTATCCATCGTCAACAACCCACTTGCCACATCGCCACTCAAATTTGGACTCGAAATCAGCTTATCAGTGACTAAATCTATCGTAGCATTCATTCTCATCGTCCGCCGTGCCTTTGAATGCCCCGGCGGACCTCGCGCCTCCCCGACAGGCTTGCCGTGGTAGTAAAGAGCTGTGGTGGTGTTATCATACTTGAATGATGCTATGTTTGGATTTTTCACTGATACGTCCGCTATCAACGAGATATTGGTACCTGCAGTTTCATAATCGATTAAAATATAGAACATCTCATTCATCAAATTATACCTTGAAACTAAAGTTTTACGCAGAATAAAAACTTTTCTCCGACCCTAATTCCGTCATTGGGTACCTGGTTTTGGCATTGTACTATTGTCAATGAGCTCCATGTGGGTGATGATCACGTTATTTAGCTTGATGGTCGGATCCTTGACCCGAAAAACAGTGAAAATCAGGATTACGATGACTATGGCGGGAACTAGCAGAGAAACTGTGATGCATCCACAGCATTTGATACATCTTCGTCGACGGATTTTCTTTAAATGGTTAGCTGCTTCTTCATCATCACTGCTGGTCCGGTCTGCGGAGGGAGCGAGCGGCCGTACCTGCTCGTGCTCCACCATGGCTGGCCAAAGGGGGAGAGAAAAGGGCAATGAACTATGAAAGATGTATGAAACTGTAATAATGGATGTATGGCATTTATAATGCAAAGTCGACCGTAAGAAAAAAGTCTTTTATATAATTTATTTTCCAAACACGTTGGCATCATATGATTGCTGACATTGTTGAATATGTGAGGGCGTCTTGTCCTTGCAAAAAGATTCAAATCTTGACTTATTTATGCCCTCGTTTGAATCTTTGATTCTAATTAGTATTATTATTATTATTTAACATCTAACAGTTTCTTTCATTTTCAACCAATTTGAATAAATAAACAGTACGATTTTCTTGAGCTATTTGTGTATATTTATATGCTTAAATGAAGAGCACCGCAGTCGTGGTAACGAGGTCAACGAGATTGCCACTAGAAGGGTTTACAATAACACATTTAACAAAGAAATTGCTGATGACTTTGTAATATAATTAAAAAAAATATATAGTTATAGCGGTTGATTTTCCTGACCAATATGCCAATTTTGACATTATAATAAAAACTTAGAAGGAGGAGGAGGAGGATATTATAGTGGAAAGGGAACAACTCTCCCTCCCAAGTATCATTAAGTGTTGCATATTCTTTATGATGATCAAACACTTGGTGAATCACAAACCAACTCAATACAAATTAATTGTATGGAATATTGACAAATCAATAATCATAATATAATTTCTTTATTATTATTAATAAGTCAAGATGATTTTAATATGAATATATGCTCATATCAAACATAAAATCCCCAATATCATATCATCATGTTGTAAAAAAAATATATTAAAATTTTATAGATCTATCAATAAACTAATAATGATATTTTAGCAATGAAGTTGAATGAGTCATGACCTTCCATCATGAATAAAATAATAGGGAAATTTTTTTCATAGTCTAAATTTAAAAATGAACAAATTGGGATACATATGAAAATTAAATTTAATTGGTTTACCAATTAGATAATATTTACTAAATTTATAGGACTCAAATCTTGAACATTTTTTTTATCAATTTTAGGTAATATATGATCTTGATTATCAATTAAAACTATTGTATAATTTTAATTCTACTAAAAAATAATTATAAATTACTAAAGAAAAATGATAAATATACATTGACAAAATTATACAAAATACCATCTTCATATAACAAAGCGGAAACATTTAGAATGAAACAATTTATAATTTACTAAATTCAACAATAATTAAAATAAAATGGGAAATAAAAATTGAATTGGGTTGTTAATATATATATATATATATATATATATATAGATGATGTGGATGCTTGAAGAAAATTACAAAAAGAAAATCCTATAAAACAAGATATGACTTTTCAAAGCTTGTTGATTAAATGAAATGAATATAAAATAGTTTGATTTGATGAAAGTGGAACACCCACTAACAAATTTCCTCACCATAATTAATAAATAAACACATACTTGGACCGCCATCTCTCCATTTGTTGCTACACATGATATTAATATTTCCTCATTAATGGTAGCCAATCCTACTTTTCTTTTTTGGGATTAAAATATCCGATGAACAGAAGATTTGGCAGATAGTAGGAGATTAAGCACTCTTTTATACTCATTTCTATGAGGAAAACAATGCTAGTTTTTTAAGTTAGCTTGACATGACATGATGGAAGGACTCATTCCACCAAAATGATACTCTGAAACTTGTACACACTCTACTATTTCTACAATCAAGAGAAGTCAGTCATATATATATATATATAGGTCAATATATAACACATAACAAGTTGTGGGTATGTTTAGAAATATCATCTTGTTTCCCATTTGTATACGATATTTAGCAACAGTCTGTTCCAAACAAATACAATATTTAGCATAGAAACTTCTTCGAAATTGAATCAAATTCTATATGTTTAATTCCCTCACCTTAGAGCGATTTTCTTCAGGAAAACAACAGATAAAAAACAAAGAAAGAGAAAGGGGAAATAGTAGATAAGTTGACCAACCCAAAAAACAAAATAACAAATGGAGATGCGGGGTATCGATCCCCGTACCTCTCGCATGCTAAGCGAGCGCTCTACCATCTGAGCTACATCCCCACGATGTGAGTGTCAATACCAATTAAACTATTGAATAGTTTTTTACTGGGGAGATAATTATTAAAATTAAGCATTTTATTTTACAAGAATTTTGAAGTTTTCCAGCAATAATGATTTTTCTTAAAAGTAACGAATTTTTCTATTATATTTATATTAAATTTTGTTTAAACTTATGTTAAATATTTAAAAAAATCGAGATTTTAAAAAATTTCCACCCACTTATTTTCAGCCCTTGTATGTCAATTTCAAACTAATATCGTTCCTCAACAATCGGTATGTTTAGCGTTAAAAAATAATTTTAACTCTTTTGAAATTAATGATATCATTTTTAAAAAATTATTGAATTGATGAAAAATCATATGAATTTGGTAGAAGAATATAATCTCCAAATCATAGAATTATAATTAAAAAGAGCATAAAAAGCCGAATGTTTGATGGATTACATCAATAAGATGCATACGGTTTAAAGATGGGCTCGGATTGTAGTAGTAGCCATTGGAACAAAAGCAAGAACCTGAACAAGTTCTGTACAATCCCATCATATTATAACATGTATCCATTTTTATTACACCATTTTGTGCTAGCTAACACTGCATTAGGCGTTATGATTTCGGCAAATTTATTTGAAATAATCGGAGAGGGTGGGGAGCTTGATCTCGCCCTGGCTGGACAGAGGAATGGTAAAATTACCAACCACAGGAAGGTCAATGGTCAGACCCAGTTCCAGCAAGTAGTCTATGTCCCAATCTCTGCTAATGTCCTTCACCAAGCTCACCAGGATGTTATGAGGAACCCCAACTGGCACATTCAGAATTGTTGTGTCGCTTGCCTTTATTGATCCCGGGTCTGGCATGTTCCCTGATGCTATCACCCTGTTTCACTTACAAATTACCCTAAACTGATCCAATAAAAATGACTGGTTTAATGTGGATATTGTCCATTCAGAAAGCATAACCTATAATAAGATCCTTCACAAGTGCAGATTTTATTATTATTTTTTTGAATCTGGACAAAATAAACGAAGAATATGCTTTCAAGTAAAGGGGAAAGAAAAGGAATGGATCAGAATTCAGATTCCCTTGCCTTTCTTTCCTGGCAAAGAGTAATGCCCGCAAGCTATGCCATTGATTCGAAAATGATATAACACCTCAGGAAAGTTGAAAAAGAAATCTTGGGACAAATAGCATTTACCTAAAGCTATCAATTTGCAAAAATCATCCTGACAGTTGTAGAATTTGTTAGAAATGGAATCAAGGATGTCTCGGTCCCATCAAACGTGTTTGATTAAATCTATGCATAAATCTGTAGACAATTAACTTAATCTAGTCGATGGCATATTAAAATGTGTTGCAATATGATTCGATGAAAGAAAATCTATCCATGGAAGAAGAAAAAAACTGACCTGCCATCGCTTTTGAGAACGTAGGAGATCTCGCAAATGGGGAGGGGATGTCCGTAGGGATTGTCAACAGAGATCTTAGCGTCGTATTCAACCCGATCACGGTGGAAGCTGCCTAGACTGACATCCGACACCGTGGCCTCAGGTTTCTTAATGTTGGCAACCTTCTCGGCCACGAAGTTCTTAGCTTTATCCATGAATCCGTCCATGTTGAATTGCAGAAAGGTCACAGCAGATGAGAGATGAAGGAAGAAGGACGGGTGCTTATAAAGCCTCGGATGCTTCTGTACTTGGATAGTCACGTGTCAGGTACGTGTGCGGACTGTGTATTAATTTCCCCGGTTTCAAAGATCCGTGCCTCCTTTTATAGAAGGAAAGTAACATGATAAATAGAAATAAACAAATATTCCTTCCCAAGCTTCATGATTCTGATTTATGATTAACTCTGGTCTTAACATGGTGGGTCCGATTTAACCTCCAAATTCTCTGGATTCATTTACATTAAGATATGCATTTATCGATATTAATGATAATGGTGCATGCATTCATTGTTGTTTCAAACAGAACGAGATTGTCAAGCCAATGATGTATCGTTATCACTAAATTCTTAATATTGTGCTATTTTTCTAGCGGTTTTGATTGCCCAAGTGTCATCCTATGAAGCCCCTGATTTCAATTTACAGCCACATGGTGAAACGTTCTGCTGACAACAAAGGATGTACAAAGTGGAATGATAACAAATGTTATTGGTGGCTCTTATCTGGTGCGATTTTGTTTTTGATGATGTACACTGACAATAGAAAACCACAATATTGTCAGGATAAGCCATTGGCAATGGGTGGTGCATTACAGCGATTGATACGTGACTGTGAATTCATGTTTTTGAAAATAGCAGTCCAATCCAATGTTACGAAAAACACATCGAGTACGACATCAAGAAAGTGAGGAGCGTAAAAGAAAAGGCTAAATTATTTCGGCGCCACATAATGACTTGTCATGTTTTGTCTACATGAGAGCACTCATTTTCCCGTTTAAGATGCTAACCTCAAATCCTTGTCTACTCATCATATGGTAAATTCCAATGCAGCTACATCAAAGCTTCATTGTGCTCATTGAATTCCAACATATTTAATTCGAAACAGGTTCAGGTTCAAAATGGTTCCACAAGAAGCTCTGGTGGTGATGTATTTGGCCATCAATTTGCACTTCCATATCAGCTGATGATCATTTTGTTAAGAAACTCGGCATGCTGAGGAAAATACTCCAGTAACTCATCCTTAGTCACCCAAACATAATCCTCGCACTTGCCTATTTTAAACTTGTTTGTTGCAATCACCTGAGACTTGAAGAAGAATTGCTGGGAAATAAAACAACTTTCTCAGTTTTGGTAAAAGATGAACTTACGGAATGCTTCACTGAAAAAATAACGCAATTCTAAAGTAGAAACAAGAGTTGGCTAAAGACCTTACAACATTAGTGTATCAAGTAACATCAAGATGGGTATTTCCTTCTCTACGTTAAGCTTAAATTGTTGAGTTGCATGAATTTCTCTAAAATGACACTTAAAAGAACCGGAGGGAGTACCTTATAACCAGCATCTGGCGTATTATCAGTTTGCTGTATGACCATGTGACCCATAGGAGCATTTCCAACAAAATACGCATGGGAAAGATCCCCTAAGACAGACTGCAATGCGGACTCTGCACACTGCAAAGTTTTGGAATTTAAATCAGGAAAAAACGCAGGAAGAAAAAAAAACAAGAAAAAAGATCCAAAGAGTAATGCCGACCTTGCGCAATGTCTCCTCAGCCTCATAAACCTTTTCCGGAAAATGCCAGACAGGCTTAATACCTGGAGATCCATATGCAGTTCCATATAAAAGAAGATAAAGTCGTCTGTCAAGTGCCCTTTTTAAGGACCTAACAGGAGAAAATTGGATGTCGCGACTCAGTTGAAAATTCTCACAAAATCGGATAATTATGCCTACTCCACAATTAACAGATCAATACATATCATGTAATTAACAAGTAACTCTATGCTAACTCTACAGTGATGTGTACATCTTCAATGAATAATGGGAGGAAACGGTGCCTTCTCTGCGATATCTTACTTTCTATCATTAGTTTTGTCAGCTTCAGTGATGCGTGGAGCCGGTTCATAGTCAATTTGGTAGTCACCCTTTCCCCTGGATGGAAGAGAACAAACTTAAAACATTTAGTAATTGAAACTTAAACCTATATAATCCACGCAATTGATTCACACATTTACAAGCATGCATATTTGTTTGCAAAAGATAAAACGAAAGGAGTACAACAAGACCACAATTGTGGTCAGATATACCAAGTAATCACCATATTAGCATAAATCCAAAAAGCAACATGACACAAAATTAACACCCTATGTTTTCTTCAGATCTGCTGTTTTCTTGAGAAGCACAGACAAGAAATATTCATCTTCAACTTCCCTAAAAAATTAACAATAATAATAAGATCTATCTTCCATCGATCGGCAATGCTCTAGAAAATAAACCTATGCACTAAAAGGAGTTAAAATAATTTTCACTTTTAATCAATTTCAGTAACATTAACCAGTTGTTGGAAAACAAACCTTGCATCACCCTTGTCTAAAAACTCATCGGGATATCTTCGTCGATATTGCTGTCGCCACCGAAACCTTACACCGAAAAAGTAATCATCATCCACAAAAACAAAATTTCACAAATACCAGAATCAAAAGCCACAATTACTACGGAGTCATCCCTGTGAATTATCGAGCTCGAAACTCGGCCAGAACTCAATCATGTATAGATATGCAAGTGATAAAGCGATGTAAAACTTACGAGAACTCTTGAAAAGCGTAAACAACAGGATCAATTTTAGGGATAACAACGGGTAATCTCTCGAACAGAACGGAAGCTACGATTTTTTCCGGTCTGTTGGTGCAAAATCGCCGCCTTGTTAAGAGAGGACGAACTAATGAGGTGCGCATTTCGGATTGGATCTACAGAAGAGAAGAAATGCACAATTTGTTTAAATAATAACAGAAATATTAAATTTTAATGCAGAGATTGGGTGTTATGTGCAGTTATCACAGCTTTACCTCTACCAGGAGAAATCAAAAAAACTAAAAGCCCTTGTTAAACCCTAGAGACGAGCTTCCGCTACTCTGAGCGTCTGCAGATTTCCTGAGGGAAGAAGTGAAATGCCCATAATGCCACTTATACTTTTTTATTTTATTTGTATAATTATTTTTAAATGTTATTCTCTTTATATTTTTCTAGAGATATATTTCATTTATATCCTCATATATGATTTAAATATTAATATCTTAAGACATATTTAAAAAGTTTAATAAAAATAAATAAATTACAAAATATAAAAATTTCAAATTTTATAAAATTGAAATGATTCTAAAATACTGGAATCAACAAGCACGTCTTGATTAACATAAAATTACATCAGAGCTATGTCAGGTCCTCATACTGATGGATCGAATTGGGTATTTGGTCCAAGAATGTTTGGAAGGAAGCCCATTTTGCATATTCATGTTCATGATGAAAGAAATACAAACCCAACTGGATTAAAAGCACGCCTGCTAGTCTACTGCTAATTTAGGATTTGTTGTTTGCTTGCCGCTGGTTTGGCATGAATAATCCTAATCCCGTCAATTTCCATTCCTCGATAGAAAGATTTACTGGTTATTTAACTGAATAATCTTCCTTTTCCAATAATTAGCTTAGCATTGATAATGGAATGGCCTCTCCGGAATAACAAGGCAATGAATCCTTCAAAATATTCTAATACCAAAATGATACAAGTGTATACATGAAATATCTGTAAAAAGAATTACATTTTTCGTTTTTTTTTGGCTAATCTATAGACTGCCGGCTGCAGTTGTAGCGTTGTTCACCATCCATGGCAGGCCGAAATTCATAGTGAAATGATCAGAGAAGCGGTCGCCGGTGGCTGGCATGGCAAATTCTTCCAATCCAGAAAAGAAATCATCACTCACAGCCATATTATCAGAGAACCCACCAAACTCATCTTCTTCCTCATCATCTTCGATGGTGTCTTTCTCTTCTCTGCTTTCTGTATTTGTACTTTGTGGTAAAATCTCGTCATCTTGAGAAGTAGTTGGAGATGATGATGAGCAGGTGGGTTTCGCCGGTGAAGCTTGGTTAGGCTCACCGGTTGTTGGAGCTTGTGGTGTGGTGGTGGTCTTTTGCCGGGTACTGCCAGCAAGGGAGTTACGGTGGGTGGGAGCTGGGTGGTTGTGCTCACCGGTGTATGTTACTATGAACATTCCCGGGTCGGATCTGTTTCTCTCCACTTGTTTCCGGGCCAAACAACCTTTTGAGCTGCTACATCTGTAATAGCCCCTGAAAATTCGTTAACAAAAACAGATTTTAGCTTACTGAACTGATAATTGGAGAAAAAAGGAACAAGAAAGGAACAAGCCGAATTGGACATAATCCCAAATCTTTTTTCATTTATCTCATGATTACAATTTATTTACCTTGGATATGGAGAGCCCTTAATGGGTTTTTGCCCGTATTTTCTCCATGCCCACACATCTGAAGATAAAGCCTCTGCTGGAACTTGGCATATCTTCTTGAGTTGGTTCTTCCTGTATCAGAACGAATACCGAATACACAATAGAAATCATCAGAAAAGGAAAAGACCCTTTTATACACAGAAAATTGTAAAGGCAACGCAAATAGATTTACCTTCTTTTGGATCGAGGAGTATGAGAATTTGCAGTAGAGATCACTGAGCCAGTTTGAGAGAGCTTTGGCTGTTGTTGCTGCTTTATTTGCGCTTGATCTTGAGAAACTATTACAGGAGAGAGACGCCCACCATTTAGAGGATAAAGAGAAGTAGTGCTCTGATAAGATTTGGGGAAGAAGGGTTTGTAAAGTTCATGCAAATCTTCAACAACAGTGTCATTTCTTGTTTCAAAAGGATCTGGAGTAGAGAAAAGAGACCCAGAAACTAATTCACGGCCACTGAAAGAAGAAAAACGATGTGCAGTACATGAATCTCCTGTGTTATCGAAAGAGCCAGCAGTATAACCTGCTCCAGTTGCTGAAGTGGCGGCAGAGGATGAAGAGTTGGCGCAACCTCTAACGATGGCGTAAAGATCCCAATCGTCATCCATGGATACAGACCTCAAAAACCCACAAACAAGAAAGGAAGAAGGAAGGTAAGGAATGTGTGAATCTGAATCTTTTCTTCTTGATGTTGGAGGAAGGAGACAAGGGAAGGCGCTGACTTTTGGATAGAAAGGAGATAGAGGAAGAGGATAGGGGATCATTAAAGAGCACAGATGCCATAATTTATAAAGAAAAGCAAAACAAAATTATAAAAAAAAAAAAAAAACTTATCGTTGTCAATTTGGCATCTCAATGTTTTTGTCTGGCCCTGTTACTGTAATCACAAAAATTAAAAATTGACTAAATAACCCGTTTTGAGCTGGGTTGACTTTGCTGAATGTCAAAGGGAACAAATGGACAAAGTCCACCACGCGCTCTATGAACTGCGTTACCGACATAAGAAGATAGAAGAACTGGGAGCTTCATTCAAAGTGGTGTCCAGTTAATAACTCTACCTCTAGAATAAAAAAATCCCAATTTACTTTGGATTTAATTATTTTATTTTAACTGAATTTTCTATCATTAATTATTTTTTAATTTTATGATTTGATCTTAATCTCGTCATTATGAGGCAACCAGCTGCTGGATTCCATTTTATAATATAATGGTAATGTATTCTTAATTTAACCATATTTAATACCCATGTTTGTATATTTTAAGAATATTGAATATTATTAGTTCAAATTTTCACTCTTATCATCAAAATAATAGTAAATTAAAATATAAATAGTAATATTTTGACACCATTTATAATATAAAAAAATAAACTTAAGTTATTTATAATTATATTTGTATTAATTTTATCTCAATTTATTATTAATACAATAACAAATAAAACTATATCATGAATGAATTGATCCATTAATCTATTAAAATATAATTTATAAATCTAATAATATTATATTATATTGTGTGATGTTTAATTCATTAATATTCTATAAAATTATTTTATTTTATTTTATTTTTATAAAATAATTATATATTTTTTATATTATAGAATTCATTCGGTATCAAGTTTATTAGGTTTACTCACATCAAAGATATTAAACAGTATCAAGATAGCAAAGGGCTCTAGCCCCAGCTCAATGAATAACTTTAACTATAATTATATGTAATTTAGAAAAAAATTAATATATAAATTTAAATTAAATATTATATACGTATATATATATATATATAATTATCATAATTTAAATCTAATTTATCATTCTTAATTTTAGTCTCTCTCAAATCTTTAACTCCATTAAATTTTTCAATTTCATTATTGATAGCATGTAAATTAATCAGTTATAAATTCACTTATTATACCTATAAATTCACATAATTAATTCTAATTATCATCTCAATTCAAATGATAAATATTTATTTGAATTTTTTTTAAAAATTAAGTAATATTATCATTTTAATAAACATAGTGAAATTTTATTTTAATATCAATTTTGTTAACTTTATTTAACATTATCATTTTTAATAAAATATTCATTTCAAAATTTAAAAACAATTAACAATTTATTCTAAAAAAGTCGTAAACGTGTTTGCTTGAACAAGCGAGTTGCATTCCTCAACATACTCGAACAGCTTTGCGCTGACTTTCAGTTCAAATCAACGGCGACAGTGAGGTAATGCTCCTGGCAATTGAAATAGAGCGCGTGAAAGTACACCAGATAAGGTGACGTGGTACTTGACAACTGGCTGATCTCATCTGGGCCCCACACCAATACTTTCAAGGTTAAAAAGAAGAAAAGGGTTTCAAGACCGTTTCTTTCCATCACGGGATGTCTCCTGATTTCATTGCTCTTTACGGCGAATCCTATGATAGGTGGTATCTGAACGGTGAATAACCTCATAAAAAAGATGGTTGAAACTTTTTTCGGCCTATCCAACGGTATAAGATCCACTTAGGCAGGGGCAGATTCAGTTTATGGTATGAATGCCTTCGTCCGATTATCTCCCGAAAGTTACCTTACGTTCCTTTACTCTTCGTTTGGACATCAAAATGTGCGAGGTAAATAAATTAATTTTGACGATAATTATGAATAAATTAATTAATTTCATTAATTTCTAACTATAACTAAAAAATACCCATAATTTATTTGATATTTAATCAAATATCAGGAAATTAAATGAATTAAACATTTATTTTAAAAATTTATATTATTATTTTAACTAAAATTAACATATATATTGATGATATATTACAAATTTAATAAATTTAATTGAATGTTAATTACTTATAATATAATTGTATTGTAAAATATTTAATCAATATCAATAACATATCATAAAAATAAAAAAAAATTAATGAATTTATTATTAATCATCTATAGTTATATATACACACAATATGATTATTTGATTTTATTATATAAAATAAACCTTGATTAAAAGGTAAATGTTGGTGATGGCACTTATGGTGGTAATTGAGGTTGACATGTTATGCTTAAATTTCACTGATTTATGAATATAATATAAACATCATTTATAATTTTAATTGTAAAAAAAAGTAACTACAATAATTTGATAAAATTTATTCTATATTGACCAATGCATATAATATAGTTAATATTAAATGATTTATATAATATAAAAAATATATAATTAATTTTAAAAAGATTATATTTGAATTAGGTTAAGAGACCATGATTTAATTTTTATAATATTAATAATAAATTAATATAAATGCAATATAAATAAACAAGATGTACTATATATCTATTAATATAAAAATAATAGATGAAATGAGAAATGGTTACCTTAATTACAGTTTGACAGGTCATATTAAATGAAGAGCAGGGAGATTTGTCCACGTAGAATGGTGAACGACGACGTGGGTCGCACGAGAGCATTGAATTGTAAGCGTGTGGGTCCATACATATGTTCAATAAATAAATAAATAAATATATATATTTAAAAAGTATCTTTTTCTTTTCATTAAATAAATTGATATTTTTATTCACCTTTTTATCCAAATTAATTAATTAATTAATTAATTAAGCTTCTTTTGCAAACCGAGTCCCCCTGTTTTTGATGCGCATTCTTTTAAATGTTGTTGTTATATTTATATATTAATTTAAATAGAATATTGGTATTATATCCTAAAATTCTTTTGAATTATACAATTTTTTATTTTTTAAAAATAATTATTGATTTAAATACATCGAAATATGAATATTGTTTAGTTTGATAAGTTAATAATAACGTAGATGAGAAATTCAATCTATCCGAACATCGAATTTATTATGGATTGATAAATAAACATATTTCATAAAATAAAATAAAATATGAAAAATCTTTAAATTTTATTGTACAATATTTATCTAATTTTTATAAAATTTATAATTTTTGTTTAAAAATAATGTGTCTAAACATTAAAGAAAATATCAAATTAAAAAAAGGAATATCACAAGGAGTTAATTAAAATTTTTAAGAAAGCAAAATAAGAAAATTTAGAACAACAATTATATTAAATCTCAAATTAATATATATAAAATGGAACAATCAAATTACAATTTAGTTTTTTTTTTTAAAAAAAAATGGAACTGAATAATTTACACATGAAACTAATGATATTATAATTATCCATTAATAACACCATATAAATAAATAAATAAATATAATAATAG
Source organism: Dalechampia spathulata (assembly GCA_948192965.1). Classification (NCBI taxonomy): domain Eukaryota; kingdom Viridiplantae; phylum Streptophyta; class Magnoliopsida; order Malpighiales; family Euphorbiaceae; genus Dalechampia; species Dalechampia spathulata. The sequence continues at coordinate 14,594 of CANYBF010970975.1, read as the reverse complement.
AAAATATCATATTTTAAGTTTGATTTATTTATTTTTATCAAATTATAGTTTTATATTTTGTTATCTCATCCTTTTTAATTTTGACTCTTTCTTAAATCCCTCCTTCACCAATTATTATTTTTTAATTTTTTGTATATTTCTTCCTTTTTATTCTCTTCTCTCCTCTTCTTCTTCATAGCAATAGACTTCTGCTTTCATTTATTTTTTTGCATTACTATATATATACATAAATATCTTAATGAAGTAAACTTATAGCATGGAAGTGATGGGTGGAAGTAGACATCCTTTTTCAACTGGGTCAGAGTTGAGATTCAACCAAACAACCTTATCTCGATCCCAATCTTTTATTTTATAACTTTACCTTATTATTCATTATCCTTCAATTCCTTCAACCATCCTCATCAATATTTTATTATTTTAATATTTATGGATTTTTTTTATTAATAGTTATTTTTCATATAATAATTTAAAACTAAAATATTTGATAAGAGTGACGTGGGTGTACAAAATACGTGTAATAATTGATCATGATCCCACCTTTAAGCATTTAATGTGTGCATGCAAAATTTATTCTGAAATCCAACGGTGGAGCCGCTACCAGGACAAGGTGGCCTAGTTGGTCAATCTCATTCTTCTTGGTCAAACATTTTCTTTAATATCCCGAAAAATTTTAAAAATTATTCATTAATATATGTAAGTTATTTATATTTATATTCTCGAATTAAAAATCTAATTTTACTAGTTAGTATTAAAAAATCTAATTCATTATTTAATTTTTTAATTTTCTGAAAAATTTATTTTATTATCCAATTTATCGAAAAAAATACTAGACGTCATTTTAATTATATTTTTATACAATAAATAAATAAATAAATAAATAATATATATATATATATATACGGACAGAAATAATTAAATACATCCGTAAAAGTGGATTGAATATTAATTCAGTGGTGGTGTTGGTCAAACATTTGCACTCAACAACCATAATTTCAATTTTTTTTTAAATTTAAATTTGGATTATCCGATTTTAGTATTAAAAAAATTAATATGGAAATTAAGATGTTATTTATTTTAAAAATTAAATATAATTATATATGTGGGCGAAGCATTAGGGATTTTAGGGATATTTGATACAGTGCAGTTTTTGGAAGCAATTAATAGCTTTTTTACTCTAACATCAATTCATAATTGTTTATATTGTTAACCACAACTATTTTAACAATTTTTTCTTATTAATTATTTATTTATTATAATTTTTTTCATCATCTTATCCTTGAAATTATATCAATAATTATTTAAAATAAAATTAAGATGATTTTTTAATATTTGTACAATATAATAATATATTTAAAATAAAATTAATTATAGTTACATTATATATTTTTTTAAGAAATATTAAATGATTAAAATTTAAATATTAACGTACAATATTAAAATAATTTATATATTTTTTAGATATTTAAATTAAATTTATTATATTCTTAATAATTTTTAAATTAATTTATTGAAAATTTATATATAATATTAAAATAATATATATTCTTAATATTTATTTTATATTTTAATAATTATATTTAATAAAATTTTATCAAGTATATTATTTATCAGTTAATCATTATTAACTACAAGCTCCTAACTAATAACAATAATTACCAACTATTATAAATAATTAAATCAAATATTAACATTTTACAAAGATTTTGAGATTTTTTTATATATTTTTTTGAAGAAATTTTTGTGAAATTAGTGGATTTTAGAGTTTTAATGAGATTTAATACAGAATTTGATAAATTTAATATAGCCCAAAATAAAAAATAAAAAATAAAAAATAAAAAACTCAATAATTGTATGAAAATATTATTATTATAAATATTTTTAATTATTTATTATTTTTATAAAATTTTTATAAACATCCATTAATTTTCTAATTATATATATATATATATATAATGAGGTTGGAGGTTGTGTGGAATAGATAGAGGTTAAAGGGTTTGAAGGCTCGTGGAAGATTATAGTGGAAGATTGTGGAGTCATCAATATCTTACATTTTATTTATTTATTTATTTATTTATTTTCTTTTTTTCTTGATAATGAGTGAATGGAATCATCAATCATATATTATAATTTGGAATACGATATTTATTTTTGTAAATATTAATTTATTATGGAAGTGACATGATAATGCGCCATACTAATAGTAATTATTTATCATGCATGAAATCATATATATATATATATATATATGTATACACACACATATTTCTTAACATTATTACGATAAACTATATGAATATGTAACAATAAATTCTTTTTATACTTTAAAATTGAAAATCAATTGAAACCCATATTTTCTATGGTTCCATTATAAAATATTTTGGTTTAAAACAATCATTCACTTGTAATATTAAGATCAATTTGGAAGCCTAATAAAACTTAACATATTGACTATTAAATATATTTTTAACAATATTTTAATAAAACATTATACTAATAACAACTTTTTAGATATCGGATGAAAATAAGAGAATATTTCGTAAAATAAATCGTAAAAAATGAATAATTTATGTATGCAATATTCTTTAAAAAAAAAAAGAAGCAAAACAAAGGAGAAGTCAAATACTTGTTAGAATAAGGGTGAATAATAGAATCCGTTGAATATATATGGAAAGAACACGAGGTTGGCATAGACATCCATGAAAACAAGATAAGCAAAGACCCATAAACAATCCAACCTCCCACTCAAAAGATTTCTTCAATTATCCATCAATGTTTTCTGGCTTAACTTGTTCTTGCTTTATTTCCATGAGACTTGAGATAGAAGCAACATCTTTTATGGTAATAGGATTAGTGGAGGTGGTGCCACACTAAGCAAGTAAGGGGAATATAATAGGGGATGCCCACCAAACTTAGAGGCAATCCTATGCCAAGTGTCTCTCTTTCACTTCTACCTTTGCTTTTTGCCCCCCACCTTTTCCTTTTGTGTGTGTGTGTGATTCATTAACTTTAGTGCCAAGATGGTAAAATTATACTCTCTGATTTTCAACCTCCATTTGTGCCGCCTCCATCATTAGTGGGAATTCCGGCTTTTGATCTTTAGATAGAGACAACTAATGGTCAAACTAGTGATTCATAATCATAACTTAAATAAATAAGGATGGTTGTTTCTATCTATAAATAATGCTTAAATTATATCAACTTTTTTATATAATAAATTTAAGATTTACATTAATATAATATGAATGATTAATCATATGAAAATTTTAAATTTATATTATATGATTATGATATATATAATATAGTTTGATATAATTAATTCAAAAATAAATAAATAAACATCACATTAAATGCATAAATAAGTGAGTATGTATCAATAAACATGCTAGGAAAAAGTAATAATGGATCATAATATTTAAAGGGTACATAAATTATTTGACTAATGTAGATATAGATCTACATGTTTAAGATATGATTTTTCATGTTATTAATAGATTGGCATTTTATTATAAATACAACTATACCATATTTAAATTTATTGATATCATATTCATGAGTCATATTTAGATTAAATGTATTGAATTAAATCAATAAAATATTAAATATATATTTAATGTTAAAAAGAAGATAAAATATAAAATAATTTTATTGATCTAATACATGCATTAATGCATATGATTTAAATGAAATATGAAACAATGTCAAAGAGATTCAATTTGTCTATTTTTCTTATCATACAATATTTCCTTTTAATTTATTGGAATTCGTCCTCGTCAAGAATATATAATTTTAAATTATTTTATTCCATATTATATGTAAATAAGTATTAGTTTAAAGAATAAATAATATTATGCCAGGAATTCAAATTGAAGTAAGAACTTTAATAACAGATAAATCTGCCATCCAACTATATGATATATTAGTATATATTGAGATGGTAGAGAGTAGGATGAAGGGAGCATCTCCTCGTATTAAAACTATATTTCGAGAAACGATAGGCTGAAGATTATGCATGGAGGAAGTGTGAAACATGGAAGGGGGAACTAGTCCACTACTTGAAAGACTTGTAATCAATGGAGAATAATATAATAGAGTTATTGTCAAGGAAGTAATCATTCCTTATTTGCATGATGAAATGAAATTGAACCCACAAAATTATGTGATTCGAATACTGGCCATCAAATTTGCATTGAATGCTTTCTGGAATCCCACCCCCACCCAAATCCATCGGGTCAAATCAGTAAATCTCAAATTTCAAATCATATTTATCGGTGAAGATTGATGCATCTATGAATTCGATGAGATAAATCAATAATTCGTTAATATAAAATACTACAATCTTGAAATGCCTTATATTATCAATCTGCACCAACTGTTTTATTGGTAACATATACAGAATTTAAGAAGCAGTAATCAATTATTTTAGAAAAATTAATCTCATCTGTAAATCAACTTTCGTTACGGGATGAATTCTGTAGATGATGTTTCGATTATAGGTGTAACCAACCCCCTAATAAGGCTAAAGACAGAAAAAAAAACTTCAATATATTTTTTTTATTCCTCTTCCTAGTCCTCCACACAAGAAATTCATATTCATCCATCTTCAAGTGAGAATTAAAAATATCATGCAATAAAGTAATCCCAAGTGTATCGGTTGTTCATCCTTAAGTGTATGATTTACAAGAATACAGATGACAACAGAGTCTTCTTGGCAATGGTCTAAACCAAAACTGCAAATCTAAAGATCGCACTCACCATACAAATCTACTGCTTCAAAATATACAATAACAATAATAAGAAATGCAAAAACAAAAAAGAAATTCGGAGAAGAAGATTTGAAAGAGAACCTTTCACTACACCATTTCCTTGTTGAAAGCAGGCTCCATGGCGTTGAATACGCTGACATCTGAACGATTTTCTAACATTGGTCTAATAAAACAATCAAACTCGAAATGATTACCGCAGAAACGTAACAGCTTGATTGTAAAGAATCTGAAGGATTACACAAGTTATAAATGTCAGGATGCCATTTCTTTATCAACTTGTAAATAAGGAGCTAAGTCGGGATGCGAGTTTGGCGCTCTTGTAATCCTCTCTAAGCTCAATAAACCTGAATGATAACCAAATCAAAGTTTAGTAGACATGTTTTTTGACACGCCGAAAGCACAAAACACCAGGTCAGAAAGGAGATGGCCAGGAAGAAAGGGGTTTCGTTCGGTAAGCAGACCAATTCAACAAGTAACCATTCACCATATCAACGTTTGTTCATGAAGTTCTTTCTGATATGGTACTCTGACAACTGTCAGTTGAATGGGAAGACCATTCCTGATTCTTGCAGCATTTTACGTTTCTTTTTCTTTATCAGTCCACGGTAACTCAAAGTATATAATGCAGTTTATTCTAACGGATTCCTGTGAAAAATTTCCTCCAAGGATAGCACCTATCAAAGGCCTCGTTTTAGACAAGCTGTAAGATCTGCACCATGAAACTACCCAGTAGACACCTTTTCGTATAATTCCACTCAACTCGACCCAAATTAAGCCTTAATCCCCAGTTAACTAATTGGGAATGACTTTCTTCATATATGTTTAACAAACAAAATATATATAATTATTGATAACTATCACCAACAATTATTACTGTGATAACTATCATCGACAATTAATACTGTGATACCTTTGGGCATCTTTACGGATGCTAGGGGTACCCTCAAACAAACTGGAGAGGCTTTCAGGAGCCACGATGAATACATTCGCGAGTCTGTAGATAAAAGAATTAGGTCAGTGATAAGACATTCCGAGAAGCAGATGAAAAAAAAAAAAAATGCAGAATGATTCTGATATAACTTACATGCCCAATAATTCAAATTTCTCATCAACAGAAGGAGCATTGAAACTCCGTACAAACTCTCCATACTCTGTTATATCACGTTTTAGCCGTAATCCCCCACTGCAAACAGATGAACAGAACATATCAAGAAAACAAGGAAATAATTCTGGGACAAAGAAATAATAAAATAAATAGAATTCAATGCCTAACATGTTGCATATTCGGTAGACTAACTAAAGATACACAACATGGGATAAGAATCATCCTTTAAGACCTCCAATCACAAGAAACAAACTACACTAATTACAGTATGCTGACATGAAATTTGGACTAGACTTCTTGTATGCAGTCGGTAATGTGGATTTAAGAGTGCATTTGACATTGCTGTTAGTGGTCAAAAGCACAATTTTAGAATTATTTTAAATTAATTGTTTATTTTTTTCAAAATGCCTCCTATAACAGCTTTTTGTAAACTACTTTTTGAGAAAATAGATGTCCACCTATTTTTCCTAAACACCATTTTCAAACAACTTTTTTAATAAGAAAAGAAAAAGGTTAGAAATGTTTTCTGAAATGCAATGACAAACGAACCCTAACTCAACTCTTCAACCACAATCATAGATGTGAACATAAGTTTGCCAAGTTAAAAACTTTGGGCTTGAAACTGAAAAAAAGAGACGAGTTACCTGGGGTTAAATGTAAATTTCTGCCAATGGTTAAGCAACCCTTTATGTAGGCGATTCCCCTAAGGTGATGTGCAACCACATATTAAATAAAATCCAAGGTGTAAATATATAGTCTCCTCAAATTGCTAAAAAAAACAAAGATCTCTATTTGCACAAATGATTCATGGTTGGATTGCCAATACCCAAGGAATCAGTGCATCAAGTTCGAAGAGAGTATCAAAAAAGCAACCGTACCAATTCAGTCAGGAATGCTTGTTTGTTGAGACCTTCTAAAGCAGTGAATGCAGTCTCTAGAACACGAGAAAGATATGCCACAACTCTGATAAAGAGAAGAAAAGAAAATATTACTTATTAAAGTAAATATTATTTTTAGTAAAAGAAACGGAAAAGTACATCATGAAAATTAAACAAGCTGCTTCCAACATTCAAAAATAGGAGTCTGTTTGGTGACCTTAGCACAAGGATCTCATAAGCAAACAAAACATTGAAATGACTGACCTATGGCTTGTTGACATGGTCAACCTATTTATCAATCCATATATTTTTCATACAAAAGGAATTCACTTCAAAGTTTAACTAGTAAAATGTACCTTGTGCAGGCATTTGTCGGTCTATGATCAGGAGCCATTCCATCATCTGGTGATCGATAGTCTGTTGCCTTCTGTTCAGCTGATAGCAATCTCTCCACCTACAAATGAAATGAGTTTCACAAAGATGATAGAACAGAAGCAAAAAAAAATAAAACCAGCGGTAGCCACTAGGTCAAGGCAAACATGACGAAAGCAAAAACAAAGAAAGAAATAGAATGAAAGGGTAAAACAAATTAGAGCTACCTGACCAAATACAAACATGAAGTAAAGATTTGAGAATATCCATCATAATACAACTCACAAAAGATAGGAAATCAAAAACCCACCTCAGCCATAACAGTTTCAATGCATTGTTGAAGCCCTTTGTAAGCAGCACCTTCTGCACTTGACATGGCAGTTGCCATTTCTTCACATGATGCAGCATGAGCACCATCAACTGGTAGTAAGAGCCGAGATATAGAATTTGCAAAATACTGCACATAAAAATTCAAACCAAAATAAGTTGTAAGAGTATAATTTAGTGGTAACTTAACAATGTCCAACAACCAACATACTTGTTGAATGATAGCCACAATACTGCCACAACGTTGTACAGCAACCATAAAAGTTCGAAAACTGCTTTCACCAGCAGCAGCAGCAGCTTCTGCCTACATATCAACTACCCTTAATTAATTATACTTCACTTATAAGAAAGCATCACGACTTACATTAATATGCTAAAAAAGACAGAGTCAGGTAATTACAGCAGAAGCAGCTGCAGCAGCCACCCTTCTACTAAGGTTTGTTCCCAAAACAAACCTTTCCCTCAAAGCTGCAGCTTCAGTCAGGCCGTCTCTGGCCCGCTCCAGACCTTCTGTTAGATATTGCCCAACCTACAAAACGAGAAAAGGTGAGTACTCATTACGTAAGATACCAAACCACTAAATTATTATTAAGGCAACTTACTTGGTATAGCAAACAAGTGAACATCGATCTCACATTAGCTGCAAGAGTTGTAGGCTGCAAAATCAACTTCGAAATGAATGAAATATGATGACTAAAATAACTGAAGGAAATAATAGAACCAAAGCAAGAGCATATTCAACTTTAAGCTCTTGATATTCCAATTACTTGATCTTCTATTTTTTTTTAATGAGCTTAGTTTGTTTTTGACATTCAATTCAATTGTATGCCAAGCTATCTCGGCTTGCTTTTGGTATCCAATTCAATAGTCAGTCAAGATATCTCAGTTTGCCCTCAGCCAGAAAATAATAGAACTTGAGAGGTACAAGAAACCCTAAAAGAAATCTTAATACAAAAAATTCACTCACAAACCTAAGAAGATGGCCAAGAAAATAGTAGACTTTTCATTTGACTTATAAACCGATCATACATTACTTTCATAATACAATTATGAGAATAGCATTTCTGGTATCTGTTATGCGTCTACAATTGCTATTGACAGCCAGCCAACCTCATTTGAAACAGTTCAGTTACCCTAATTGTACCCAAACAAAGAAGAAGGTAATAGAAGGACCTAGGGAAAAGGCACGGGATACCTAGCTACCAACCAATGAATCCTTATCGAAGAAGAGAAGCTCAAAAAAAAACATGTCAAGTTCAACATTGACTAAAATTCAATATTTAAAAAATCTTGACAGTAAAATAGCGTGTTAATTGCAGGAAGAAACAGTTCAAAAAAAATTGCAGGAAGAAATATTACTTGAGATGAAAAGAGAACACATCTTGTTATTGCTTCTTCGTTCCAACGCACAAATTCAGTTACAACGGTGACAGATATCTGCGGGTGGGTAGATGCTACAGAAGCTCCTTTTGATCGCCCAATAGTCCCAGTTGACTCAGAGAGCTGCTGGCTCTCAGTACGCAATTCTATTATCTGCAATCCATGATACAATCTATTGCTTCCAGAGTAAAGTGTTTGAAGTAAATTTAATAATAAATAACAAGATAATTACCAACCTTTGCTTGATATAGTTGTTTAAGAGACGCTTGTTCATGTTCAGGATATTCATCCTTGTAAGAGGAGAAAAGGGATTCCGTGAAACCTATATCAAAAGAAGCTGCTATTAAAACAAAGTAAAATGAAAATAATGAGTAGAAAAGCATTTCAAGCAGAGAAAATGCATTAATATAGATTGAACTAATTCAACATTAACACAACCATCCAATAACATGTTGAATCATGAGTAGAAATCTTGAACAACATTAACAACTAGTTACTATGAATAACAAATAAATCTCTTATCTAGTGTCATGTTAAAAGGAAATACTAGTTCAAGCAAAAAAAAAAAAAAAGGAAAATGGGTATTATTTCAATGAAGGGAATTATTGAAACACCTTCCAGCCTGGTGTTTCCAAATTACAGGCACCCAATTGACAATATATATATGAATAATATATGGTTATAAAAAAGGTTTTCACAGATTTGAGACATCTTATTAAAAAATTGATGGATTTTACCATCTTTCTCCTAACACAGGAAATCATATCATTAATATTTGCAACTAACATTCACAACACAAGAAATGGTTTATTACCCTCAACATCCAAGTCACCACATCCCACAGTTCGTAGGTCTCTAGCAAGTTCCAGAGTCTTTTCATATGCCACTGCTAACATTCTAAGATACTGCACCCTCAATTCAATATAAATTAGGTCGGGATTTGACTCTCACTTAGATTAAACCGACCTAGGAGGAAATAATTCCACTCACTAATAGAAGTCCGCCTTGTTCCATTGGGGGCAAATTTACAAGAGATGGTTTCACTAACAACTTGTCCAGGAGAGCAGTAACTCGCTGCTCCAAAACTCGCTGTATAAATTAAGAAGAACTAGTCAATGTAATGAAATCACATACAAAAAATTTTAGCATGCGTTTATTAATCATGTAGCATAAAACTCAACAATATAAATGACATGCCAGAATACCTGCACTAAAATTGACATGACATCATTAGGAGAAGGAAAGACTGCTGTAATTGTAGCGGCCTCTTTACGAACAGTATCTGCTCAATATACCAAAAAAAAAGTTCAAAAGGAGCACCATGAAGAATTCAATCTCTTGCATTACTATGAAAGAACATTCCTCAAACCTGTAATCTGTTTGTACAATGAAGAAAGTCCATGAGCAACGTCACTTGGACTAGCTTGAGAAATCTGATCACCCAAAACCAATCTGGAGTCTGCATTCATGATTTCGACATCTATGAACATTGGGCGTGTTGCCACATAATGTTGCATGGCACTGGTGCCTCTGTTAAACTGCAGTGAAAATGCATCACTAATGAGATAAAAAAGAAAAAAAAAATATTTCAATTGATTTATAATATTGTTTTGTATTGATGGCAAAACAAATACTACTATAAATTCAAAGAAAAAAAAAACATTAAAGGTAAACTCCTAGAGAATGGAAGCAAAGAGGTATATACTGATTATCCCCTTTATTTTTCACATAAATACATCAAAATGTAAGCATCGTTGCAACATTTCCTACAATGTTGGCATACCTTTTAGGTTCAAGACAAGAAGATAAGAGATTGAGATTATCATAAAGTAACATGATGCTGAATTGGTAAAGAAAGTTCATATAAGCAACTCAATTAACACAAAATGATAAAGTTTTAATCTCAAAATGGAAACATAACTAAGTGCACAGGCCAGCTCAAAAAGAATAATGAAATTAGTGCTATCACAGGTTTTGAGTTAATACCAAGTCAGCTAGGTCCAAACTACTTACCTGAGATAAAATTTTAGCACATTCTGCCATGGTAGACAATTCTCTTCTTTGTGATGCAGCATCAAACCGAGACAACAGTCTATTCTCCAGTTCTACATGCAGAAAACTGAAATATCATCATTTCAACATTTGAGAGAGAGGAAATTTGAAAATTTTCCCCTGTTTCCTAGCTCATGGTCTAATATTAATGGATTAGCATCTAGAAAACTTCACACCATAAAATATAACTAGTATCGGAGGCTGATATTGTGGCAACAAACAAATCAGATAACATAAACTGTTGGAATGCAATAAATAAGTTACTCTACCATTACAGTAATCCTGAAGATTGGCAACCGCAACTTCTAGTCCTCTACTGGCAGTTGTATTTCCCATATCAGATGCTACAGATATACCTTGTCTTCCAATGTCTTCTTCCGCAAAGGAACCTAAAGTCCAAAATAACACAATGATTCTTTATATGGCTATAAAGTTTATGCAAAGAATATGACAAAGTGTAATTATTAATTTATTATGCAATACATCCTTTTTCTTGCAAGTTTAGTACTCTTGTATCTACTGTTATTTTCATTATTCTGGACTTTTACCTAGATCTATGGCAAAGTTAGATTTTCAGTTATAGTTTCCTCTTAACAAATCTTGGTCCCAAAATTTGTAGCTTGCTTAATAAGAACAATACATATGTCTACAACGAAGTAACAGATATTTACAAACAAAATGAAATAGCAATTTTGTTTCTCTTCAGCTTGGTGAAACATATTGGAACTTTCCAACATCCTATTAAGCATTAATTAATTTAAGTCGCAGTTTCATTTAATTTTCATATGAATCAAGAAATAGAAATTACAGGTGTTGATTCATAAAACAGACAAACCAAAGCTTATCCTAGTTGATATTCATTGCACAAAAGTAGTTTCCTTGAGCAGTAAGTTCATTACAGCAATAATCCAATTCATGCAAAATGATAAGAAATGGTATACTAAAATTTTAGAGCTTTATGGAGAGGAAATATCATCGTACGTAATTTCTGAGCAATTGTAGCAGCCTCAGAGACTCGGCTATCATCTGAAAATAAAGGTGAAAGTTCCATCAAATCTCCTGGACTTCCATTAAACTCCATCAAGTACTGCAAGTATAAAAATTAACAAGGTGTTGGTGATTTTTAACCAAGGGAAGGCTTCTAAAGAAATCAATCAGCATTACCTTTATCAGCTCCATTGTTTGGCTGGCTGTTTCCCGCTGAGCATCTGCACTCTGTAAAAGAGCAGTAGAACTATTGATACAACCATGCATTTGAAAACTGAAGCAAATCATAATCAGTAACAAATTTACCTGCAAATGGTCTCCAACTTTTGCAGCAGTCTGTCCAACACTTGAAATACGTGAGTCCAACCTTGCAAAGCTATCAAACAATCCATCTACTCCTTTTTCCAACTGAGAGATACAATCGTAATATTACATTTGGACTCACAGATATCTTGTAACATAGAATGAAATAGGTGAATTGTATCAATTTTCATTTTCCATATGCTTCTATCAGCTTCATAATATTATTATCACTATTATGGCACTGCGAGTGGCAACCATATGAAATAAGAAAATGAAAAGAAGAACAAGAAAAGCCAACTCATAAATGAACGCAAAAAATAGGTTTCAATGAGAGATAACGTAAAGATTTTCTTATTTGCCTTCTTTCAGAAATTGAAGATTACAACTTTTCATGGGTTTTTTTTTTTTTTAAATTAATAAATTCATAATTTAAGCATAAAAGCATGTATTAACCTCAGCAAGTGTCTTGCGATGCTTAGAATCTTGGGCAGAAACATCCTTCTTCAGATTAGAGAGCTTTCCATCAACCTTCGCACCAAAAAAGAGATCTTAAAAGAAAATCTCAAAAACCTTATAGAGAATCCACGAACATGCTTAAAAATCCTTGCCTGTTTTTGAAGATCAATTAACTCTCTACAGGAATCCCTAAACAAGGACAGGAGAGAATCTACTTCAGGAAATAAAGGTGATAGCGCTTGCGAAAATTTTACAGCATCGGACGGAACTCTTACATGCCCATTTGCTAACACATCACTCCCACCTATGTTGCCATGCCCTTCTAATGAATCTCCCTCTTCTTCTTGGAAAGATGGAAGCAGTTCATTTACCAAATTCCCAAATAATGCATCAAATGAAAATTCTCCCTACGGATTCAATTCAGATTTCGAAAGTTCATGAAGTTGTACGAGATAACAAAACAAAATAGTTTGATTAAATAATTTCCATCTCGATTTCTTTACCTTAAAGTCCTCAATATCTAAAATTAGTGGAAGGGATCCAACAGAAGCAGATTTGGAAATTCTGTCACCATCCTTACTGCCTTTCATCTGATATAACACACAATAGAGTTTAATACTAAGCAATTAATATAATCATTCTCTTGATAAAGACAAAATTTCAACAGGATTACAGATATCATTAACATATAATTAAATAATCCTTGAAGCAGAAGAGCATAAAATTAAGTTCGAAAACAAGGTCAGAGTGTTAATCTAAATGAAGAAAAATACATATAATCAGAAAATTCCTGCATAAAACGCGTAAATTAAAACAATAACTAAAATCAATCAATCCAAAAGGTACACGAAACACATAAAAACTACTGTAAAATCCCTACATAAAACACACTTCCTCTGTTAAATGACCTCAAAGAAAGAGCTACGCAGATCAACCGATAAAAGGAAGAAAGTATAAAAAAAATTGTTACCTCTACGGTGGTTCGAGAAGCAGGAAATTATGGCAGGAATGAGAGCGAAGAGAGCTAAGGTATTTGCGTTCTTCAATAATGTTGGTTAGATCGAGCTATGCGAGGGGAGGAAAAAAAAATACAGAAAAAAAAACAAAACAAAAGAAAATTCGAACAGACTGTTCTTGAACGAAAACTACTACGGAAGAGAGAGAGAATAATTTTATTTTTTTATTTTTTATTTATGTGAAAAGTAAATTACTTTTGTACCCCTGGTATGAATTGATGACGGACTTGGTCGTTGTTGTCTTGTCCAAGGGTGTGAATGTCTATGTACGTAAGGGGCATGTCTGTCGAGTTGTTAATGTTATGGAACCTCCGGCTATATAAATGAACTAATATAATATTATCCTCCTTTTTATATGATTTCTTTTTGGATAATAAATTTGAAATTTAAAGTTCGACCGCGGATGAGAGTATCGTTATATATAAATAGTAATTGATTTTAATTTTACTAGAGTTTCATAACGTGTATTACACGTTAGGATAAATTTTTTGACCTGTCATTTATAATAATTTTATATTTTATGTTTTCAAATTTTTTTGATCAATTATTTATAAGTATTATGTACTTATTTAAAATGTTGTTTATATAATGTTTTCATCCATTTTTTTTGATTAAAAATAGGAGTAAATATTAATATTAATTAGCATAATATTAAATTAAATTAAATTCTATATAATTATTTTGTTAAATTTGAAAAATTTATACCTTAATATGCCTTAATATGAATTAATATAATATTAAATCATTATATTATTATTAAAATTAACAAATTGAAAATGTAAATTAATGTATAATTTAAAGATAAATACTACTCATTTTATTTGTATTTATTAGGTACTAAATTTTATTCAAAGTTAAAAACTACTAATTTTATTCAAATAGAAATACTATTCATTTTATTTATATTTGTTAGCAACTAAATTTTGAATTAAAAAATTACTAATTTTATTTATAT
>CANYBF010970932.1:0-14441 GCA_948192965.1 Dalechampia spathulata | reverse complement strand
AAGAAGTGAAGATCTATTAGATCCGTAGCAAAATACAAAGGATATCAACTTTAAGTTGAGATTTAAGTTGTTGGGTTTAAAGGTGAGCTTGGTAAGTATGATTTAGTGTTAGATCTACTTGATTTATGAATTTTTGGTATTATTTGAGTTTTGGCAGAAACGTTTGAGGTATTTTTGATGGATTTTGGTTGATGTTTTAATGGTTAGATGAGTTAGGCTTGTAAAGGACATGAAATAAACTGGGTTATGATTGTGTGGGTGTGTTTGTGTTGATTTCTTCACCTTGGCCAAAATATTCAAGCAACATTTTAATGGTTGGTAAGTTTAAAATATGATATTAAAGATTATTTATTAAAAATAAAAGGTTAATAGCAAAGAAAGTGATGAAATTAAAGCTTAAGCTAAGAAAAATTGATGATTTAAGGCTTAATATCATTTTAAGTGTATATGACTTAAGAAATTAACTTCTAATTAAGGTTAAATGAAATTCTTAATGATAAGTTAATAAGAAGTATATGAAAAATGAACCAAATTGGACATAAGATAAGCATATGTGGTAAATTAAGGCTTAATCTTCATGTAAAGCATTTATGAGATAAAAGCTAAGGATATATGGATTCTGTTAAGTATGATTAATTAATTAATTTAAGAATTAAAGGGAAATAGAAGTCTTTTAATGGAAGAGTATTGGCAGAAGACATGATTAATGGAAAATTTTACTTTAAGGCATGGTTTTATAATGTTAAAGGGACAAAAAGGGAGCTTATGGTCATATTGATATTTAAGAATTAAATGGATACTAAAATGATCATACTATGTATAATTGAAATTTTTATTAAGTTTATAAATAAATGGTATTAACTGATATGATTTAAGTCAAGGCATATTGATTAAATTAAAAGGATATAATGAAATATGACTTAAGGTGTATTAAGAATACTTATGATAAATTTTAAGTAAGACTCAAAAAGACTTTTAAGCATGATAATTATGATTAATGAGTTTAATAAATTGGTTAATTAGTGTATGATAAGATTAATTAGGAATTTAATGTATTGACAAAGGTAAAGTTGAATACTAAAAGTGTACTAGTAAGGTTATTACTTGAGATGTATTTATACTAAGAATTGAAATGATCATTTAAATAGATGCATTAGATATTATTAAGAAGGTTCATGAGTCTATAAATGAATGATATAAAATGGTTTGTAATAAGATTCTAAGTAAGGATTTAAATAGAGATAACAGTAAACTATGAATTTATAGACATATAATTTATAGGATGTTTATATTTGTATAATTTCACTGATGTTCTAATTAATGAGTTTAATGATGAATGATATATATAATCTGAAATCCATTAAGTGAAATGTATAAGTTGATTAAATGATATAAGATTATACTTAAGTGAAGGTTAATAAACAGATTAGGACAGATATCATATGATAATGTTAATGGCAATATTAAATAAACAGGTAATAAACAATTATCTTAAGTATTGTTAGACATATGATAAAGTATAATGAGTGAAGGTTATTTAAGTAAAGGTATTGTTTAAATGGTTAACTAATTTTAAGATAATGTTAGTAAAGGTACACATAAACAGAGACAGTATAATTTCAGATAGTACTGATGTGAGTTGGTAATAGTAGAGTTCACTATATATATTATTAATAGATAACAGGATTGGTTTAAGAAAAAGGATTACTGATAAGTTTAATAAGTTTAGATACTGATTAAATAATTAAGGATATTAACTGCTTTAATATTATGAATTTGATAGTAACTATTTTTAGCAGAATACAAGAATGATTAATATTTAGAGTTTGATTAAGATTATATGTCTAGTAATAAGATGATTAATAGTATCAGGTTAGCTATTAACTATTGAGATATCAGATAATTAATAAGCAATAGTATAAAAATAGTGAAATAATCAGACAATCTAAGATGATTAAATATTACTAATTATTATAATTGTTTAAGTAATAAGTATTATAGCATCATTGTTTAATTAAAATTAGTTATGTAATTAAAACATAAATAAAATAAGGATGTAATCATCTAAGATGTCATTGTTTAGATTAAACAATAGAAATGTTTTAGGATGGGGTTTTATCAAGGATATTAATAAATTTAAATGGTTATAGGATTATGATAAAATAAGTTAATTGATGTTATTAAAAGATTGTTTAAGTGTTGTTTCAATGATATGATGATTAATTTAGAAAATAAATTGAAACAGTTAATGCAATTATAAATAGTAACATGATTTCTTATATAATGCTATGATTTAATAAGTGAATAATATTGATATGTAATTCATTAGTACAATGATATGTAATTATAAGAATGATTAATGATGCAATAAAAGAAATATATTAATTAAAGATGAACATTGCATTATGTTTAGGTAAACCAGTGGGAAATCCTAACAAATCAACCAAGGATATTAACAAAGGAAAGGATATTCCAGGTTTATGCTAGATGATTTGAATGTCCTAGATCATTAAATGATCAAAGAGGTGATGATATAATAATGCAATGGCATTATAGAAATCAAGTATGATATGTTATCATAAATTAATCATGACATGAACATATGCATTAGACATGAAACATGATATAGCATTACATGGTGAAATAAGGAAGAAAAGAAGTGAATTAATATGAGAAAAGTGTTGAATGATTTATACTAGGTAAAATAATATAAATTCCAACGAGAATTAAAAAAAATAGAGATGATAAAGATATAAAAAGAGATATGAAAAGAAAGAAGAAAATAATGAGCTCAAATGATTTAACCACAATTACAGTATTAATGAATGACCCAGTAAATGCGCATAAAACAAAAATGGTTGAATCATTAAAAAAATGAATATGAGGGAGAATGCATAACATAAATGCATATACATGGTTCATAAATAGATGATGATGATATATTAAAAGGTATGAAGTTATGTAATTATAAGCATACCATGAGATTGGTTACAAACAAGACATATATCATATCATTCATGTATATTGATAAATTATTATGACAAATGAAATAATGATGATGATATGAAACATGATGAAAATGACACATATAAATGGCATAGAATAAATGATAAGATGGAATCATGTTTGTTATATTCAATAATATTTTTGAATTTATTGATATAATGATTATTGTCATATTTCAATATTTATTACACTAGCACCACTAAGTTTTATACTCAGCGTTTATCAATTAATAAACACAGGACCAAGTAAAGTTGCAAAACAAGAATGTCAATGAAGTAGCTGGACATATCAATAGAATATTGGTAAATGGGTTGAGTTCCTTTAGACTTCTATCTATATAAATTATCATGCAACTACATAAACAAAATACTCTGGCAGTAAATAAATTAAATTGACAAACCTAAAAATATGTAAACTATTAATGCGTGTATGTTATAACTCTAATGAGGTGATGACTTATTATATTAAAACCTGGGAATAATAAATGTATTGGATTAATATGAATTTGCATGCAAGTTATATGTATAAATAATAAATAAATAAATAAATTTTTTACGAAATGTATGGAATCCTTTGTAGGATAATTATTGACTTCCTCAGTTAGAAAGTTATTAATCATTCTATGGGAGCATGTTACGCAGCCAAAAGACGTGATAAAATCTATCTGTTACATGAAATCAGCTTACTGATTTAATGTGACAGAAAGCTATTTATAGATTAATTTTAATTAACTTACATATTTATACTTTATATATTTTTGGAATATAACTGACATATTTTCAAGTATAAATACATGAATTTTGATGTTAGAAAGCATAAAACAATACAGATAAGACAAGAGAACAAAAAAGATTTAATTTATAACATCTTTAAAATGTTTTTTAAGAGCTTCATTTGAAAATCTATTCTCAATCTTTTAATAGGTTTTGTAAAGGCTGTAAGGAAGATTCTATATTAAATTATTTTGATTACTATAAGAAGTTACCAAGTTAGCCTTGTGAAGAAACTTAAAGAGGTTACAAGTAAGCCTACGAAAACTTGAGGTTACAAGTTAGCCTGCTCAGGTTGTCGAGTTAGCCTATTGAAAAATTGAAGAGGTTGTCATGTTACGTCTTTTAGCTGTGTAACACGCTCCCATAAAATTATTAACAAATCTTTATTCAAGAAAAACTGTTAATCATCCTACAAGGGATTTAATCCATTAACCCTTAAATGTGGTAATTTTTTTTATAAATCATATATCATAAATAACTATTGTCTTTTCATGTTCAATCCATTCCTTATTTTCTTTTATAATAATGCTAGCATTATACTTAATCCATATTAATATCATAACATACATACATAATTTACCTTACTGATGGTTTGACATTTAAATATTATTGTCATATTTATTTTACCGTTATAATTATTAATACTGTCAATATTTTAAAATACCACTGCCAAAGTACCAAAATTATAAATTGCACAAATGTTGTTCGAAAGAAGACTAATACAAAATTCAAATCTTTACCAATAACTTATTGGTTTGTCTAGCTACCAACGTCACTAACACTCCTGATCCCCGACTTTAATAGTTCATGCGTTTATCAATTGATAAACGCTGAGCATAAAACTCAGTTGTGCTAGTATAACATATTTCATAAACATTAAAATATTCATATGTCATTATAATCAATTTCAACAACATATTCATTTCATAGTATAACAATGGCATATAAATCAACATATCAATTAATTGTAATGTATCATTGTATATGTCATTTAGCATATCATATACCATAAATTATATGCTATTTATCATTAATAATCATTTCTACTATTATCCATAATTATCATTTCAGTTATCATTAATTATTCACATCTATTTTCTATGTCATCATTATCATTTTTAATATTATAATAAATATCATATCATCATTATAGCATATCATATCATTGTCATCATTAATATGTGTAACATATTATCATATTATGTATATCATTATAATGCTTCATAATTTAAATATGAATGTCATGGTATGTATGTTCATCATGATTATTAACATATATGCACATGAGTGTAAAATATCATAATGCATTATATCATCATCATATATTCATGATTAATGTTATTTATGAGAATGCATTTATGTTATCCAGTCTCCCTCATATTTTCCTGTATCATTTCACATCATCTGCCCTTTTTACATTCTGGTCCATTTCATTATATGTGCATTTTACTGGGTCTTTCATATCATAACATATTCGTGGTTCAACGAATTCAAACCCATTCATTATCTTTCCCTTTTATTTCTTTTCTTTCATATCATTTCCTTTTCATTTAATTCCCATAGGAATTTATATCATATTACCCAGCATTTTCCATTTACCATTTTCTCATATTAAATCATTTTCCTCCTTTATTTCTCCATATCATGTTATGTCATGTTTCATGTTTAATGCATTGATGTTTATGACATGGTATTTATATATAACATTGTATCATAATAAATTATGTAATACTATTGCATTACCATACCATCGCTCTTTTGATCATTTAATGATCTAGGAACTTTCAATCAACTATCATAAACCTATAATATCATTTCCCTTGTTTAAATCCTTGGGTGATACGTGAGGATTATCCATTGATTTACCTAATCATAATGCAATGATTATTTCTAATTAATAATTGGCATTCCACATCAATTATCCATTATTCACATTTAGTAATTTATATACCACTGTTAAAAAATCATTAATCATTTAAAACAGTTCAATCCACTTACTGTATTTAGACATCAGATAGAAAACCATATTATCATTAATATAAGTATCCACTGCTCATATAAACTACTTTAGTTATCCCAACATTCATTTACTGTTTCATAATATCACTTAGTAAAATATGTTATCCTTTACTATAATATCACTATTTACTAATATATCATAATTATAAAACTCTGTTCATTAATAGAACATTTCTTATATAATCAATAATCATATATAATTATATCTTAACTATTCCCTTAATTATTTAATTTAAACTGTATTCTTTTATAAAATAGTTGGTATCTTAATATCAAATATCAGACGGATAAAATCATGATATTTATACTTATTAAAACTAGAACATATAACTTAATCAGGTTCTTGACATCATACTTTACTTATGTTTAACTAGAAAAATAATCACTGTCAGAATGTTATATCTAGGAACAGTTGATATTAATACTTAATATTTCAATATATATATATTAAACATTTAACTTATTCAATTTCTTAATAAATCTTAATCATATAACATTTATGTTGTTCAATCCAACCAGTAACATCTTATGTGATTATGTTCTTATGTTATTCCTTATTTAATCATATAACCAATATTCTATTACACAGTGATGTTATAATATCTATTACCAGACAGTTATCATCATAATACTAATCACTTTATCACTATCCAAATTATAACACTTAATAATATTCTTATTACTAACCATCCTTTAAAGCCATTGAAAATTGGTTACTATCAGAAAACAAAATATAAGAACAATTGATATTATTAGTTTATTTAATCAATATTTAAACTTATTTAACTTCTCAGTATTCCTTTTTTTTAAATTAATCCTATTATCATAAACCAGATACTTCTATTATTACTAATCACATATTTATATTTAAAACATATGACTTAAAACAGTTCCTTATAATATACTATTCATATACCACTTCTGTTGTCCA
Source organism: Dalechampia spathulata (assembly GCA_948192965.1). Taxonomy (NCBI): domain Eukaryota; kingdom Viridiplantae; phylum Streptophyta; class Magnoliopsida; order Malpighiales; family Euphorbiaceae; genus Dalechampia; species Dalechampia spathulata. The sequence continues at coordinate 7,712 of CANYBF010970932.1, read as the reverse complement.
ACATCAATCAATAACATTTTAACTGTTAACTCTGTTTAATATCATGACTTATTAATTAAAATATCCAATATAATCATAAAATTTGAACACCTTATAAACCGTATGTCTATGTATCTTATACGTCAATGATATTTCTAATTTAGTCCATAAATTGAATCTTATTTAAACCCATATTATACCATTTATTTATTGACTCACTCAACTTCTTAATAACACTTAATATACTTGTTTTTAATGATCATATAAGTCCTTACTATAAATCTCAAGTAATAATCATTTCATTTTACTTCTCTTTTACTTATCTTTTAATCAATAGATCAACCTTTAAGTAACTTATATCATACTATCAATTAACCTCTTCATTTAACTTCTTATAGTCACTTAACATACTTAAACATTTAATTATTATCTCCTCAAATTTGTAATGGCCATATACTCTTATATAAATCCATTAAACATTGAAAAATAATAGCTTAAGTTCATTTTTATAAGTCATACTTTATGCTAACCTTCTTAATGATAATGATACTTCCATTTTACTTTAGTTCTTATGTTATATCATTAAATCAAACTTAACAAAATCCATTTTTTTCTTAAGTTAAAATCATTTAACTTCATACTCAAATATAATCATATTATTTCAACTTAACCCACATTAAAACTTAAGTTATTGACTTTTCTTTAATATTAATCTTCTATTTTAATAAATTCATTCCTTATTATATTAAATCTTATCAAACACTTTAATTTTCTTCTTGAAACAATTTGGCCAAAGGAAGAAAAGCAACATACACACACCCACATAACTCCAAACCTCTTTATTTCATCAATTTTACATCATTAACTATTTTAACCTTCAAATAAATAACTAAATCTACCAAAAAAACTTCAAACCATTCACTCATACCATAAATCACATACAAAATATGCAAATCTAATGGATCTATTACTAATCTATACTCACCTTCAAGCAACAATCATAAACCAAACTCAAAATTGCATCTTCACTTGTTTAAGCCATAGATCTATATAGATATTCACCAAACTATCTTGTTATAGCTTTATACTTTAACTTATCATCAAAACCTCACATGCATGTACTTTAAAAGTGAATTTTTCAAAGAAATATAATTTAATCATCATATAAGGTTGCGGTTTTCTTAAGAAAGTATAGATCTAGTGATTTAAGTGACTTACACTTGAAGAATCAAAGAAACAAGTTTCATTCACTCTTTAAAAAGATGAAAAAGAAGATGACCTTTGGCTAAACTTGAAGGACTCTCTTAGAACTTGCTTGAAACTAAGAAAAATAAGATCAAAGAGAAAGAAGAAGTGATAATCTTTGGCTTCTTTGAATAAAACACTTCAACTTCTTATAAAATAGAGAAGAAAAGAGATTATCTTAGCTCAACCTTGTTCCAAACGTATAGATGTAGTAATATATATGAAGTTTTGAAGAAAAATGAAGGAATAAAGGAAGCTAGTTTTGGTTTCTTTGAAGAGAAAAGGAAGAATGTAAGAACAAAGATAAGAAAGTAAAGAAAAGAAGATGAAATGAGTAGTGGAAGGATAATGGATTCGGCCATGAAGAGATAAGGTGGAAAAATGAGTGGTTTAAGGTATGTAAGAAGGGAAATTTCGTATGGATAAGGGTAGGGTATGTTAGGGAAGTCCTATGATAGCAATATACACCTTAATACACTGGATTATAGCCCTATATACATACCTATACATATAAGTATACATATTCTATTTAAATTCCACCAATCAAATCCTTAACTTATGTGTTTTATATTATTCTTTATACATCCATAACATAATTATACTTAAAATAATATCTCCACTATCTCCAAATACTAACATTTTATTTCTCTCTCGATCCACTAACACATCTTCCTACACCACTAACACATTTACCAATCGCACTATTAATATAATATATTAACTTAAAACTCCACTAACACATTTTCCTATCCCACTTCCAATATAATATATTAATTTAATATCCCACTATCTTATTTATTTTTATATATCTATTTATTTATTTACTTACATATCAATAATTAATCCATTTAATAATACATAATATCCTTTAATAATTCCTTTTTTATAATATCTATTTATTACATCATCCAACATCATCATCCACTACATTATTTAAATACTTAATACATTACACATATACTATACCTATTTATTCATTCAATTAAACCATACGTATATACACTTGTATATATGTATATATTTCATTCGTATTAATTATTTACACTCTTCTTTAATCATACAATATTATTAAATTATACATACTCTTAATATATTAATAATTCATTTAATTCCTCATATACTTCTACGTATAATTCCATTTACGTATGAAATAATTTATGTATCTTATTTTATATGATTAATTATATGTTCCATTAATTATCTTAATTAATTATGCTTAAATATTTTAAGCATACTTGATATAATATCTATCAATTTTCATCGATGTCATAATCGTTAAATTATCATTTCGATGATACGTCCATTTAATTATCATTTCGATATCGAATGATCTTTCATTTTCAATGATCCCGTAAAATTCCATCATTTTAATCGCTAATCATATATCATATAGCACATCATTTATTTTTCATTGTATTCATATATCGTATAAATTCACATAATCATCCCAATTAAAAGCATGTATAAAGCAAAGCATATCAATCGTATATCATAATAGTGTGTGTTAAAATGAGGATGTGACATGTCAAGTTAGTATAGGGGGCTTTTTTCACAAGATAGAGCGAGGCTTTCAACAAATGACATCATGGGCCTACTTAGAGCAAAAGTGCAATCTTCTTGAGGGGCTACCTCAAGAAATGGAATGGACTTAAAAGAGTTGCAAGACGGAGTCACCACTAGATGGTTCTGGATTTGGTTCAACCGACCCATGGCATGAGTGCTAAGTCAAACCTTTCAAAGATGGGTTTGAGTGGTGAAGATTTATTCTCTCATAGTTTCAAGTTTGATTTTACCATTTTAATCAAGTTAATTATCCTATGCAGACGAGCATTCATAAGCACATAATTTGGTATAGCATTATAATAATCATAGCAAATATAGCATGATAATAATCATAGCATATATACCATGATAAATATGATATGACAATCATGATAAATAGAACATATCAAATGCATGACATGTGAGAGATGACATGACATAAGTATGACATATGAAAAATGACATGGCATATACATGACATATGAAAGATGGCATGATATAAACATGACATGTAAAAGATGATATGACATAGGCATGACATATGAAAGATGGCATGACATAGGCATGACATGTGAAAGATGACATGATATAGGAATGACATGTAAAAGATGACATGAGGCATGATATGTAAAAGATGACATGAGGCATGACATGTAAAAGATGATATGAGGCATGACATGTAAAAGATGACATGAGGCATGACATATAAAAGATGACATGACATAGACATAATATGTGAAATGACATGACATAACCACGATATATGAAATGTGATATGGCATAGGCATGATATGTGAAATGACATGGCATAGGAATGACATGGTATAACATATATCATATATCAATGATAAAATAAGCATAGCAGCACAAATGAAAAATTAATAATGGCTTAAAGAAAAGGATCAAGAGAGATAGAGGGATACATGATGAAATAAAGTTAAATCATACATGCCTAAGAAATAAAATAAAAGTCTATTATATTACAAAGGATCTTCAATGATATAAAAATTCAAGACGTGAAGCAACATCTCATCTACTCAGGAAAAATGACCTCGTTTAGCATGAGCCAAAATGCATGAATGAAAAATGTAAATAAACAAATAAATGCTAGGTAATAAGTTAGATGTAGGACATGAATGACCAATCTGATGCCATGTGAAAGCATGATTCAAGGGGTCAAAATTTAATAAATGTAATGGTAACACTCATGAAAATGTAATAATAAACACGAGTCGAGTCATGAAAATCATGAAAAATAATCAATTTTAAGCAAAATTAATTAGAAGCATAATTAGAAAATTCTAAGATCACATATGATATCACTTAGAAATGAATCAACATCCAATTAAGCAATCATGTCAAGTGACATAATTAAAAATGCAATTAAAATAACATTTATTTAATTTAATGATAGAATCAACATAAATTGATCATGGGATAATGAAATTGGAGGACTCTAATATCATTCAAATGTTAATTAGATATGGAAAACACATCCAATCTAAGCCAATCAAATCAATTGCAATAATGAACAAATTAAATAAGCATTCAACTTGAAAATTAATTTTGAAGTCAAAATTAATCATGTTGGATCAATGTATGATGAATTCAAATAATTAGGGTTACTATGAAACTATTAATGCTACTGAAAACTTCAATAAGCATCAAAAAATAAGTGAAGTCAAGAGAAAAAAAATGAAAATCATGAAAATCTAGGAAAATTGGTAACTATATGCACCGCACATAGTGTGATATGCACCATGTATAGGCTATGTATGGCCTATAGTGGGTTGTGTGTTGTATATAGTGTGTAGAAATCAAAGCAAATTAGGTTTTTAGATTAAAACATGAACTAAATCACAAATCTCATCAAATATATGATTGTCATAGATCATTCAAGCTATAGGAAAGCTATGATTGCTATTGATACATTCATGATTGAAGCCAACAATGAAAAACAAAGCAAAAATCATAAACCTATAATGAAATCAAGAGAAAAAAAAGAAGAAGAAGAGGCATCTTACACTTACCAAGAGATTAGCTTCCTAAACTTAATTTCGAAATGTGATTAGGGATTTAAAGTAGGATTAATTAGTCTCTAATCCTAATTAACAACTTAATTAAATGCTTAATTAAGTAAGAAATGAAATTGGCAGAGTTAGAAGCAATTCATTAATTTTCAGAGCTTTTTCCCATAAACATATAACTCATATTTATAGGTGAGAGTCATTAGTTACCAAAAGCAAGCTAACAATGTGGGATTCTATAAAATTACACTGGATGTGCGTAACATATAGTACTATATGCATAATATATAGCCCAGAAACAAGTTATATGCACAGCATGTAGCAAAATCTAGCTATGTTCGTTGCCCAATAAGGGTACATTGGGATATGTGCCCCATGCCCAACAAATATCATTTAGGTTATAAATGCATGATGACATATGGAGCATATTAGACTTGCATGGAAAAAGGCCGTGCATCATGCATCTATCCACTAAACATGCACAACATGTAGCACTATTTGTTCCGCATATCAGAAAATACATGTTATGTTCTCCATCTTTCACAAGCAACATATAATATGCTCTACGTGTTCAGAGCACTTATGGGAGGCTAAAAGACATGCATGTAAGTCAGAATCGATATCAAGAATCTATACCAAGCAGAATTGAAGAAAACCCAAAGTTGCAGTGCAATGATGAAAAGTCAAGGCCTACAATTAACCTGCTAAAAACTTGAAGAGGTTACAAGTTAGCCTATTGAAAACTTTTATTTTAAAAGTTCCAAGTGAGCCTTGAAAACTTATTGTTGTTTTAGTAAAGCCTTAAATATTGGTTTTAAGAGAGTGGATGTAAGCATTTAAGCCAAACCACTTTATGTCATGTATTCATTATTCTTCTCTCTTCTTCTTCTTTATTAGCCTGCTATTTTTAATTACTCTATTTTTTAAAAATGGTTTTTTATAAAGATTTTTCACTTTAATCAATTTACTATTTTTCAAATGGAAGTTTTTGAAAATCAATCAAGTTATTTCCATAACTTTGATTTATTTTTAAATTGATTTGTTTTTTATAAAATAGTTTTCTAAAATTTATTTTAGTTCTGTTTTCAAAAGTAGTTTACTAATTTGGAAATAGTTTGTTAAAATTGTTTTAAATTTTTAAAGTTGTCAATTCACCCCCTCTTAATCATTGCCTTTAGGACTAACATTATTTTTACATTATTTATATATATATATATATATATATATATATATATATATATATATATATATATATATATATTTTTTTTTTTTTTTTTTTTTTTATTTTTAAGTTCAACTTATGTGTAAATTTTTTTAATATGTGAATTTTATTTAAAGTAAATATTGGATTTAATGATATGTTGTACATTATGAGAATATTCTTGTAGATATAACCATATCAACATTTAATGGTCAAGTGACTAGTGAAGCATAAATAAAAATATGATAAAAAAGAAAAAATTTAAATTTCAATACTTATTTTAATACATTATCACGTCTTCTGGCTGCGTAACATGCTCCCGTAGAATAATTACTAATTTTTTATCAAGAAAATTAATAATCATCCAACAAGGGATTCCATACATTCATAAATAGTATGGAATTTTTTTTTAACGTTAATTCATTTTAACGGTCTCTGGTTCAATTAAACATTCATTATTTAATACATACCATTTTTAGTGTCATAATTATACACATATTATTATAAGTTTATAATATATCAATATTCGATGTACTACCAAAGTACTTTTATAAAACCTTGCACGATTATTACTTATAAGAAGTCCATAATAGTTTTATTACCACACAGATTTTGTTGGTCCTGCTGCTGCCACTAATATTTCTCTTCCGCGGCTTTGCTTGTTCCTACGTTTATCAATTGACAAACGCTGAGTACAAAACTCAGTGGTGCTAGTTATAACATGTAACACAATTAATCATATAATCCAAATAATCATAGCATTTAAAAATCCATAGCATTAATAGTTCATGATGCATTGATGTCAATTTGATCATCATATCATTTAGCTCAAGCAGTATTAGATCTCATGTTATATATATATAAATCAGTAAGCATAACTATCTTGAATTATGATAAATTTACAATCATATTAAACATTCGTATGAAGATGACTTATCATTTATTTTTGTCATGTATCATAACATATTGTCATATGCCAAGCTTTACAAATAGTGCATATTAATAAGAATGCATTCATGCTATGCATTCTCCTTCTTATTCTTTGATTCATCATTTTATCCATATACGCATTTTCTGGGCTTTCATTATATCATCACTGTGGTTCAATATATATGAGCTCATTTTTCATCTGACTTTTCAATTTTTGTTATCTTTCTTTTCATGATATCATATTCATTTAATTCCCGTAGGAATTCATATCATTTTGCCCAGTAATAATCATTTAGCCTTTCCATATATCATTTTCCATTCTTTTCACCTTATTTCACCATGTTATGCTATGTTATGATTCATGTGAAATGCCATATGATTATGAAATGTATAATGCTTAATTTAAATCATTATAATGATGTAATACTATTGTATTACCAAACCTTGCCCCATTGACCATTTAATAATCGAGGACTTCAAACATACTAGCACAAACATGGTAAGTCCTTTCCCTTGTTTATATCCTATGATGGTTCATGAATATTTTTCACAGATTTACCTATTTCAAAATCAATATTAATCTTTTATTAGAATTCCATCCATCCTTTATCAATCTATATTCATATGCCATTGAATAATTAAATCCCATTTCTAACGTATTTTTATTCAATTTACTGCTTTATATTTACCTTTATTGTAAATTATTTCATTTGAAGTCCTCCTATCTTTTAATATCATTTGATCATCATTTTCTATTTTAATTCATAATCTGTAACTAAATTAAATTT
>CANYBF010970635.1:0-19338 GCA_948192965.1 Dalechampia spathulata | reverse complement strand
GATTCTTGATGGATAGACGCGAGGTATAGTCTTATATCAATGATTCCATTTGGTTAGATAGGTTATGGACAACGTGGTGGGGGACCTTAGCATGTTCTCAAAACTGGACTAAAGCCCATGTAGTAAGCCTAGCAACATTCCAAACTAGAACCCTTATTGCATGATATGTGGATCTTTACCTTATCTTGTTAGTAGATTTGCATAGACCTGGCTTATTTTCCTCCCACATATTGCTCTGATAAGAGTCAGAATCCTTTCATGATTCTGTATAGTTGCACAACCTCACGCCTATTCCACGAGTGTACTCTTATCATAACAATATGATCATGCTCGTATTGCTCTGCTAAGAGTCGGAATCCTTTCATGATTTCGCATGGTTGCACAACCTCACACCTATTCCATGAGTGTACTTTTATCATAACAATATGATCATGCCCGTATTGCTCTGCTAAGAGTTGGAATCGTTTCATGATTTTGTATGGTTGCACAATTCATGCTTATTCCACGGGCGTACTCTTATCATGACAATATGATCATACCCGTATTGCTCTACTAAGAGTCAGAATCCTTTCATGATTCCGTATGGTTGCACAACCTCATGCCAATTCCATCGGCATTCACTTATCATATCAATATGGCTAGGTTGAAATGTTATCGGGTTTTTGCCATAATCCCTTATATGATCGGGCAACAATCAAACCATTCGCTTACCTATTTGAGAGAATTGCACCTCGAGTTCCCAGAGTAACTTCGGGTTAGTATCCCACCTTGGGCAGGAGAACTTGAATTGACCAATTCTCATGGAGGTATAAGGTTGGAAGGGAGCACTGATACATGCTATGTGTTCACTAACCTTTTCATGTTTCCTGTCCAAACACACATACATGTATACTCATACAATTCTCTAACAAAATTCCTTTGTAGCCATAACATTGGATGTTTCCTAGCATTGGACATGCATACATCCTACATGATGCATCACGTGCACCCATGCATACGCATACTAACTCGCTTTGTCACAGCCATAACATCGCATATTTCCTACCATAGGTCACGCATACATCCTACGTGTCACATCACATGCACCATATACAACCGTATGTGCATACTCATACATCCATGCTAACTCTTTTTATCATGTACAGAATCATGTCAGACTCACAGAATGCCAGAAATGTCATGTCTTCATCTACCCCTACTGCCTCAACACTAGATGAGGCCATTCTCGCTACAGTTTAAGAGCTCATTGACCAGTTTGTGGCCAAGCTCTTGAATGATGACTTCAAGACTCTCCTATAACAATAGATCCGGGAGGCTCTTAGTCCTGCTGAATTCATCACCCTACCAGCTCCGATCAAGGAAAAGGGGAAGGGTGTCAATCTGTATGATATGGAGACCGATGATGATGTCTCGCTCCATATGCATGATGTTTGAAGGTCTGAGACTACTATCTTAGAGTAGAAGATAGAGCAGCTGCAGACCATCATGAAGACCAAAGGCATGGGATCTGACCTGGACTTTGATGAGTTCTCAGTCAGAGCTATCAAGGGGCTGCCTGCCAAGTTCAAGCTCCCTGATATTCCTAAGTACAATGGAGTTGGGGACCTAAAGAACCATCTGAAGACATACACCATGCTGATGAGCACTACAGACTTGTCAGATGACCAAATAGTTTGACTATTCTTCATCTCATTGGAGGGACTAGTACTAGCCTGGTATCACAGTCTGAACAAGGCGACCACGGCCGAGTGGAAGCCTCTCTGTACTACTTTCTGTAAAAAATACAAGTTCAAGTCTCGATTTGATGTAACCCTAATGAATTTAGAAATGGTTAAGTAGAAACCCTCTGAGTCCTTCATGGATTACTTTAGCAGGTGGATGGACAAAGATGCATTAGTCAGACAGAAGCCATCTAAATCTGACATGATCAACAAGCTTATCATAGGGTCATTACCACTTTACCAGGATAAGCTGAAGTATCAGATGTTCCATACTTTCGAGGACATCTACTCAATGGGACAACGTATCGAGCAAACTAAGGGTAAGAAAAAGGAGCTTTCCTTCCCAAAACCTAAAACTACCACCTATACATAAACACAACTGAAACCTCACTATGCCAACACCCTATAAATACCGAAACCATAATACATTAACACCCTACAAACACCAAACCCCATACTCAGAAATACTACCCCATCCAAGAGATTCTCTGATCTTGGAATGCCACTTTCTAAGGTCTTTGGATGCCTTCTCAAAGCCAAGCTCATCAAGCCACTAGAGCCAAACTTCAAAACACCACCCCCAGCCTCGGTGGACACCAAAACATACTACCACTACCACCAGCACCATGGTCATAACATTGATGACTGTCGCTCCCTCATACTTGTCATTCAGAACCTCATCGACTCCGGTGAGATTGAGGACCCTGAAAAATCTAAACCCTCAACCAAAAAAAACCTGTTGCCCAACCATCATAAAGCCAATCGCACCTACATGCTCTAATTAGAGTTGCCAGAATCCCTGGTTCTGAACTCCTTTTCTCCTCTCAGCAATAAAGGGAGTGCTTAATTGCCTGCTATCACCTTCTGCCCCGGTGTTTGATTTGACATTGGTGCCATTGACATATGGTATGACAGTTCAGAGGATGAGTCAGCAGCTACTCATAATTCCTCCAAGCTAGAATCATCGAAAGCACATGCTTCTAACAAGAGTAAGTCAACCAAGACTCCCACAGTAGCTAAGCCAACACCAAAACCACCCGAACAGCAGAAAGGGTTAGGTGCTAACAAGATGGCTTCATGAGTCCGCAACATGACTCGCAGTGGAAAGGTATTCACTCCTCCTGACCTCGGGAAGAAGCCAAAAGCTCCTAAGACATTGACCGAGGCTAGGCCCACTAGGGACCAGGCTGGTCCAAGAAATGTTCCAACTCCGTAACCAACTGATCAGGCTAGTCAGCCTGATAATCTTGTAGTCAAGCAACTGAAGAAGATGCAGGCTAACATCAATATTTGGGACTTGGTGCTATCCTCCCAACAGCATTGATGGGTCATTGTTGAGGCACTCTTAAGCATGAGGATCTCTCCCTCTGCATCTACCTTCAGCATGAAGAGTCAGTTGGTGAACTGAGAACTACCTACCATAACAGAGCACTCTTTATCAGGGTGAATATCATGAACTTCTCCACCCCCTACATTATGGTGGATGATGGGTCAGGCATCAATGTTTGCCCGCTCAAGGTGTTACCCAAGCTAGGGGTTCAACTTTCAGACTTGAAACCCTACAAGACCATCATCAGAGCATATGATGAGTCCAAACGGGAGGTTACTGGTACCTTCACCACCACCGTCACTGTCGGGCCGATCGAATTAGTGGTAGAATTTATAGTTCTGGACATCCCAGTGTCATTTGCATTATTACTAGGCTGACCATGGTTCCATCCCCTGGGAAGTGTGCCATCCACCCTACACCAGAAAATCAAGTTCCCACACAACGAAGGTGTGGTTACTATTGTCACACCCGCATTTGAGACCCTGGTTGTCTTGTGTTATTAGTGTATATGATTAATAAGACGTATACATATTCATATATATATATATTGATGTGTTTGATAATTAAGATATGACTTTGCTTACTTGCTATGATTGTTATTATGAGTGTATGCATGTGTATGCATTGATGTGGTATAGATTGAGGATGATGGATAGAGAGGGTGTTACCACCTTATTGAGATTTCTCTATAGTATAAGGGGCGAACACCAAGTTTAGCATGTTGTACCTGAGGTTTTAGAAGTGTTTATGCTTGAATTGGGAGTTACGTATTTCAGGAATGAGCCTAGGAAGAGTGGAAGAAGGAAGATTGAGTGTGGTACAGGCGTACGGGTCACCGTACAAGCGTACGAAAATAGAGGAGTGAAGGGAGTTGGGCTCTTAGAGACCATACGGGCGTACTAAAGGGGTGTCCGGCCGTACACGTACTCGCAGGAAATTGGGTTTATCAAGTGGATTGTGGACGTACGGGAGTACCGTCCCTCACAGGAAAAGGAGCTTGTCAGGAGTTTTAGTTCGATACGGGCGTACCAGCATCCGTATGGCCGTACATGACTCAAGTTTGACAGGTCAAAGGATAAGTATTAAAGTTTTTCATTTGCTTTCTCTTAATTAACTTCCTTAAACCTCCCTTAAATCCTTTTGGCTAATAGAGGAAGAGCTATTAGTGACCGAGAAAGTGCAAGAACTAGAAGTTTGACGTAGTGATCATTAGAGGCAGGATTACCGACCCACACTAGAAGTAGTTTGACTTCAGGTTAATGCTATGGTTGTATTGGTTTTGTGCTTGTCATCATGCTTCGGCTTATTTTCATGCCTTGAAACTTAAGTAAAGTCTAAGCATGAGGTTTGTGTCGATATGTTATTATTTTGACGAGTTATATTGACACTTGTGCTTGTTAGGCTAGGACTTGATGTTTTCATTGCTTCATGGTATTGTGGCTTCTTGATATGGTGGAATGGATGTACCCCTCTTTATGGTATGAAGCATAAGTGCAAATAATATGTTCATGGCATGCATCATGATGAAGGATGGAAAGAAAAGAGAGAAAAGAAAGAGAGTAATGAGTGCAGAGCTAAGTTCTAGACATACTAGGTCAAATAATGATGGGATTCCTAATGGAATCATTTAGATTATTACCCTCCCAAAAGGGAGATGAGTCTCGAGGCCTATAGTAGGAGAATGGATGCATAGCACCACATGGTTATATGTCCTCCTTCGAGAGATGAGTACTGGTACCTACAGGGACCCAATATGTGCGAAAGAAATGTGCACAATCACAGGAAAATAAGAGTGAATGAGTGGTATGAGGATGAGGTAGACTGCAAGGCATAGTTGCATTCACATTACATGTATTGATCGATTGCATTGTTTGATATACAAGATTTATAATAGTTTGTTATATGCTTATATCTGTGTTATGATTTATATATGCCTAGCACCACTGAGTTTTATACTTAGCATTTATCATTTGATGAACATAGGTTCAGAGCCCTTGGGAGAACGGTCAGAGAAGCAGTGATGGAGGTCGTCAGCAGAGAAGGTTATTCTCGAAGTGGTACGGGACCTCAGGGGGCATACTCTGAGTCATTTTTGTTAGAGTAGTTCTGTGATCCTAGTGGCAGTAGTCTACTCTGTATTTTATGGTGTATCTGTATAGGAATTATACAAACCCTGTTGTATAACTTGTATCATATGTATATAATATAATTGAGTTGCTTATCGATATGAATTGCATGAATGAATGATTGCTTTCTGGGGTACGATGTGTCTTATATATTTAATACATGGATGTGTACCCATACAAACCTTAATAGATCATAGAGATGACGCATCCATTGTGGTGTAAGTAGCGGTTTTCCTTGGGGTGGATTGATGCTTATGCCATGGGAGCATGTTATCCCAGGTATGGGCTGGGTGTGACAACTATTGCTATTGATGATGAAGTTGCCCTGGCTTGCATCAGAGAAGATATTCCTCTCATGATCGGCTTTCAGATCACTACCATCGGAGAGCCTGAATCCTACTCGTACCAACCGAATCCCGTTATAGAGAGGATGATGCAACTAATGAACTATATGCCTGGTAAGGGCTTAGGCCGGTACCAGCAAGGTTTGATGGAGTTTGACATTCCTACAGCCATGTGGGAAGAGAAGTACTACATTGGGTTTGACCCGTACACCTCAGATAAACCAGAAGAATGCAATATAGTTCTCTTCATCCAAGGAGAGACACAACATGATCATATTCTCGAGTTGCCTAACTCAGATGATTTCTTCGAGCAACAATTCACTATCTTCGATGATGTATGTGACCTATCAGCCTTGGCAGTAACTGGAAAGACTGTTGCTTCTTTTTCCATAAGCCTTAATGAAGCTTTCCAGATCTTTAGTGATGTTGCTGATCTCACCACCGGCCGCCTGGAGCCGAAAATCACTGCAGTCGCTACACTAGGATCCAAGCTGCAAAACTTGGATATAGAGGATCTGCTACTACCAAAAGTTTATGAAGACATAGCCACACTGGTGGAAAGTACCTTTGAAGAGCTGTTGTATGAGGACACTGATGTCCTAATTTTTGTACTTTTCAATGATAATGTAATTCCATCTAAATATAATGCAATAAAGAATAACTTTGCTTACATTTATGATGTGTATTCTGATGGCATTATGCATGAACATGAGCATTTTTGACATTAACGCATCATGCATCAAAAATGTTAACATTAACACAGATGACAAGTCATGTCTCTTCCAGATTGCATCAGACTTAACCTTTGAAGAGAGAACAAAAATAATCAGCGCATTGAAAAAGCACATAAAAGCCTTTGCTCTAGGCTATGAAGACATGCCGGGTGTTGACAGAACCATCGTAGAACACAAAATTCCTACTAAGCCGGGGTTTAAGCCAGTCAAGCAGAAGTTACAGTGCCTCTAACCAGAATGGGCACAGAAGGTCAAGGAAGATGTCCAGAAGCAATTGGATGCCAAATTCTTTGAGGTGGTTGACTATCCAGAATGGTTGGCCAATATGGTTCCAGTTCCCAAGAAAGATGGTCGATAGTGACTTTCTTTTACCTCACATCGACGTGCTAGTCAATAGTGCAGCCGCTAGTGCTATGTATTCCTTCGCTGATGGATTCTTTAGGTATAACCAAATCCTGATGGCAGTTACAGATAAGGTGAAGATAGCTTTCATCATAGAATAGAGGACCTACTGCTACAAGGTCATGCCCTTTGGCTTGAAGAACGCAGGCGCCACCTACCAGCGAGCTGTAACAACGCTGTTGCATGATTTGATCCACAAGGAGGTCAAAGTCTATGTGGATGATATGATGGTGAAGTCTCCTACCAGAGGAGAACATACAACTGCTCTTGATAGATTTCTCACACGCGTTGAGAAATATGGACTCAGGCTGAATCCGAAGAAGTGCACATTTGAGGTGACATCCGACAAGCTGTTAGGCCATGTTGTCAGTTAGAGGGGTATTAAAGTGGATCCTGACAAAGCAAAGTCTATCATTGAGATGCCTATTCCCAGAACTGAGACCGAAGTCAGGAGATTCCTGGGACAGCTCCAGTACATCAACAGATTTATCGCTAAGCTCACTACCATGTATGAGCCTATCTTCAAGCTTTTGAGGAAGAACCAACCTATGGTTTAGGATGAGAATTACCAGTTTGCTTTCGAGATGGTGAAGCATTACCTCTCTAACTCGCCAATCCTACAATCACCTCGGCCAGGAAAACCACTACTACTTTATCTAGACTTAGAAGAGGAGTCAGTATGCGCTATGATAGCTCAAGAGAACGATGTCAGAGTTGAGCATGTTGTCTACTACTTGAGTAAGAAGCTACTACCAACTGAATTTAAGTACAGCACTATTGAAAAGCTTTGCATGGCTATGGTCTAGGTTACCAAGAAACTCAGACATTACTTCCAGCCATACCAAGTTCAGGGAATCTCTAAGGTTGACCATATGAAGTACTTGTACGCGGCTCCTTCACTAGTAGGGAAACTATCTAGGTGGCTGATCCTGTTATCAGAATTTGATGTACAGTACATCACTACCAAGGTGATCAAAGGCAGAGTGATTACCAAATTCTTAGCATCCAGGCTGATGGATGACTCTGAAACCTTTGAACTGGACTTCCCAGACAAGCACTTGGGGGCAGTTGATGTCCAAAAATGGTAGTTGCACTTTGATGGCGCAGTCAATAGAAGAGGTGCAGGTATAGGAGTTGTGCTAATCACTCTTGAAGGTGAACTCATTATGCTCTCAAAGCAGCTGAGCTTTTCAGTCACCAACAATATGGCTGAGTATGCAGCATGTCTCTTCAGGCTAGAAGCATGTCTCTTCGGGCTAGAAGCATTACTAATGATCAATGCTCAAGATGTACAGATATTCGGTGATTCGATGCTTATCATTCACCAATCCATAATCAAGTGGGATGTCAAAGAAGAAAGGCTCAAGCCTTATGCTAAATACATGAAGCTCATGGTTTGCAATTTCAGCTCATGCCAATTCACTCACATACCACATGAAGAGAATCAGATGGCTGATGCCTTGGCCACACTAGCTTCAGTCGGTGAATGACCGTAGTCAAATTCAACCTGTATCCATCATGCAGTCAAGGATTCCTTGCTATGAAGAAGAACAAGTTATGGCACTAGACCAACCGGATGAGACCCCATGGTATGCAGATATCATGAACTTCTTGAAAACTGGTACTTATCTAGAAGAAGCCAACAGAACTGACAAGCTAGCCCTTCGTAGGTTAGCTGCTAACTTCACCTAGCATCAAGGTGTTCTTTATAGAAGAACGGTAGATGGTCTACAACTTCGATGCATATCGGGGAAGGACATTAAGTCAGTCATGGAAATGGTACATATTGGTGTATGCGGGCCCCACATGAATGGATTTGCACTTTACAAGAAGATCCTACGCCAAGGATATTTCTGGCTCACTATGGAGATAGACTGCATACAATTTGTATGGAGATGCCATGAATGCTAGATTCATGGAGACCTGAGTCACCTACCACCAGTTGAATTGCAGAATTTGACAACGCCTTGGCCATTCTCAGCCTGAGGAATTGACATCATGGGTGAGATTCATCCTAACGCTTCCAACAGACATCGGTACATACTAGTAGTCATAGACTACTTCTCTAAATGGGTAGAGGCAGAATCCTATAGTAAACTGGGGGCAAAGCAGGTTGCCAAGTTTATAGAGAAAAATCTCATATGCCAATACGAGGTACCGTATCATGTGGTGTCAGATAATGGAGTATAGTTCCAGGGCCAAGTTGCTCACTTGCTAGAAAAGTACGGGATCGAGCATCATCGATCTTCCCTTTACCGCCTTCAAGTTAATGGGGCGGTCGAAGCGGCTAACAAAATGATCAAGTGTATCTTAGCTAAGACCATACGAACCTACAGGGACTGGCACGAGCAGTTGCCATTTGCCTTATGGGGTTACAAAACCACTATAAGGAGTCCTACAGGTTCCACTCCCTGCTCTCTTATTTACGAGACAGAAGCTATATTGCCAATCGAAGTGGAGCTGAAATCACTTCATGTTGTTCTAGAAGCTTAGTTGCTAGAAGCTGAGTAGAAAAGGGTTAGGTATGAACAGTTGGCCACCATTGATGAGAAGCAGCTGAAAGCTCTCTATCATCTATAGTTATATGAGAAGCGCATGGTAAATGCATTCAACAAGAAGGTTAAACTTGTAACCATATAGGAAGGTGATCTAGTCCTAAAGTAAGTCAGATTGGCTATCCACGACCCTCGGGGAAAGTTCAGGCCCAACTGGGAAGGCCCATTCTTAGTTAAAAAGATCCTCTCCAAAAGCGTTGTTTGCATTTCAGACCTGGAGGGCAATGAATTCTTTGAACCTGTCAATCTTGACCAGCTGAAGAAGTATTTTTTATAGAGAAAAAGGTAAAAGAAAAGAAAAATAAAGATGAAAAGCCTGATGAGCTGAAAACCTGCATAGGCAGTTCATACAAAAGTCAAGGTAAAAGAAAATATTTGCTCGATGAGTTGAAAATCCGCTTGGACGACTCATGCAAAAGTTAGAGCTCTTAAAAGCAAAAAGAGAGTATCAAAATAGTTGACCAGAAAATCTCGCATGAGGTTGGTTAATAACAGGGGTTAAGTCTGATGCACATCCTGAACTTCTATGTTGGTTTTAACATTTTTCATGTAAATTTTTTAATCACATTAATGCAAATGGAACACATGTTCATTAACTTAGCCATAAGTAATACAAATCTCAAACATAAAGCATTATCATCCTTTATTACATGTTATTGCCTAATAATGTCTCGTAGTACAGAACTCAGGCTTGGTGCAACACCTATAGCTTGTACTCATCATCCGTGGCAGATCCAGCTCCAGGAATCTCCATCAGCACTATCTGGTGACAATGCCAAGTCCTCTCCACATACTCCACAAAGTGAGGCACCAGCCTTCCTCCCTCAAACTTGGTCAATCGGGGTATGGTCTGTCGATGGCCATACTGATGGCAGATCCTAGCTGGACTGTAGCGCGTATAACGTCTGAATCCTGGTAGTGGGATGCAATTTATATAGGTCATTACAGTCACATGCTATATGCACCACCAAGGACAGCTCCACCTGATCTCGCTCTCAGGTCGGGTCCCCATCCACTCGATCTAGCCTTGGAACGTCATCGCCTTTGCCTCACTAAAGGTATAACCTCTCCACATGTGGCTATGAGGGAGGTATCTCTATGGGTCCCCCATTGGTGGTGCCAGGATCCCAAGCTTCTCTTGAAGCCAGATCTGTAATAAAATAAAATAAAACATAAAAAAATAAAAAAAGCTCACTGAGTTGAAAACCTTGTACAAGGTTGCTCAGGCAAAAGTTAGAGTGACCCGCTGAGCTGAAAACACAAGGGACCAATTCAAGCAAAAATTAAGGTCTGAAGCAAAATCAGCAGCCTGATGAGCCAAAAACCGTGCTAAAGGTGACTCATGCAAAAATTAGGGCAAAAATGTAATTCTTCTAAGTTGAAAACCTGCAAAGGCAGCTTAGAATTCTCACCTGTAGAAGAAGCAGACTCCCACTAAAATGCTCAGACTATCCTCATTTCACTTTGTCCAGACCAATGATCGTCTCTGCTATGATCATGAGAAAAGGGGTCCGATACTACATCATTTGGTCTATGATAAGCCCGATCAGCAAGTCTCCATGGCCGGATGGATCGACTAACAAGAATTGCACTAGTAATCCGAATCCAGCTACCCTCAGACTTTTGGCCATATAGCCGGAAAAGAGCAATGACATCCATAGAATCCTCTGTAGCTAAGAGAGACCTCACAGTGGTCAGGTTGATGTCAAAGGCCTTCATCAGATATCATTCTGCTTCTCCTGTTGATGTACACATCATCAACATCGCCAACATCTCGTAAGTGACTCCGAGGATAGCAGCAAACTCCTCGTACATAGGACACAGCTCAACATGTCCAAAATGGAACACATGGACCACTGGATCCCATAATTGAACAGCAGCATGTAAGAAAGTGTTGTTGATTGTAAATTGCTAAAAGGTTCTCAGGTATTGGAGTTTGATCTTGCCTAATCGACTCCACTCGTCGTTACCCCAGTGGCAGGAAAGAGCGCGGAAAGCAGACAGTGATTGCTAAGTCATTGTATATTTATTTTCTGCACAGAAAAGCAAGTGAATTATGTTTTGGCAGTAAAGCATAAGACATGAGATATATATAGTAGCAAAAGGGCATTAGATTCCATTAATAAGTCCAAAAGATACACAGTACAAGCATTTGTCTATTTTCACAGTTGGTATGCAACAACCCTAGCGTACTAGGCATGCATTGCCAGACTGTAACACACTATCTTATTCTAACATGGAAATTACAGAATTCTAACATCATGCATATGAAAACTGGATGTCACGCCTTCTCTAAGCATCACCCTTCCCAAAATAATTTTTAGGACTAGGACTGTCAGGGACTTCAATGTTGTAGCGCTCTAGATGCGCCATCAGTCGTGCAATCTCTCGACCCATCTCCTCGGTCATCCGAGTGTAGCGATCAAGCTCCTCTCACTCCACCTGTTTGCTGGAATGCAAGCATAAATATCTAGGCATATAAGTCATGCATCCATGCATATCCAGACACTCACATTTATAACAAGTACTCACCTGAGCAGTCAGCATCTCCAAAGCATGATAGTGGCGCAATCCTGTCAATAGCCTTAAAGCATCAGCCATAGCATCCCTAGGTACCTGTACAGGTCAAATGCATGTAAGACTGCTAAAGTCAGAGCAAATACAGAACACGCATACTCATATGGGTAGTGTTCAAAGGATCAAACTCAATCTGACTCCTTGTTGGCACCAAGAAGGAGGTTTCATAAGGATGACTGGTCTCATCATAAGTGAAGATCAGAGGGTTTTGTGGCCACATCAGTTGGCCTTCCACAAAGTCTACTAGACGCTCATACCCCGGAGGCACCTTTAGAGTGCCAAACATTGGCCCCGATGGGACCATATCAGGTCTGGAGTCTCGAGACCTCTTCGAGGCACTGCTACCCTGAGAACTGCCAACAGTTGACGAGCCATGTCGCCCACCTCAGCTGCCATAGAGATTAGGTCTAGCACTAAACCCACTAGCTCTATCATGAAGGCCTCTGCATGTGGAAAGCTCCATAGGCCCCAGTAATCTCAAATGGATGAAAGAGGGGTAATCAATTAGTGAGTTAGACAGACGTTCCTGCCCGGGAATACCATTCAGTGCAGTAATTATTTCTGGGTCAATCTCATTACACGATGCCCAGAACATGACTCTCAAGGGTGCAGCAGGCTCCACTCGATTCTCCGGCCCTAGACGCCAGTCTACAATGCACTCGCCCAAATAAAAGAGTCTGCTTTCAGGACTCTCCAACAACATGTGCTGTTCATCCTTACGCATTGAGCTAGTCAAGTAGTCTGGACTCGAGTACATATTACTCCAGGGATCAGGATGCACCTATTCCCAAAAGCAGTGAGAATCAGGTATTTCTCAAACCAGTTCAGTACAGTTTAATGCTAATTAAATTATTTCTTACTTGATCCCAAGTCAAATTGTTGGGGTGCACCCTCAACTCATTCATTATGTAATTGAGCCTCTGTCATTGTATGCTCTATGCCTGCATGCGTGGAAAGCCAAGAGGTACTCCATATGGAATTTCAGGTTCTGGTAATAACCTAAACTCTTACACCATGATCTGCAAGGTCAACATACACAGTCAGCAAGACTTAGATAAACACTACATTAATAGAATTTTGCTTACCTCTATAGCCTGCCATTAGCCAATGAAGCGATCTCTGCACTGCCTACTACAAAGGTCCAACCCCTGCATCAAATGGGCTAGACCAGCACTGCCCCAGTCATACCAACCGATAGACTCCAAATCATGGAGGGCCCACAGTACTGACATATGAATGTTATTTTGGACGTCATTGAATAAAGTACACCTTAACACATACAGCAAAAAACTACGGGTATACTGATATACAGAGATCGTTCGTCCAAGTCTCTCCACTAACACTGCTTCCCAGAGACAGTCATAGGAAATGCTATGTCCTCCTCTCATATTGGGTGACACGCCTAGGAGGTTAAATATTGCACCGTACAACCAGTACGGTGATGTCAACCTGGCATCAAATTGGACGGGCAGTCCTGCGCACTCTAACCCGGTGATTCCAGCAAATATCCCCGGGGTAATCACAATCTCACTTACTGGCAAATGGAAGGTGTGGGTGGAATCCATCCACCGCTCAATCATAGTAGTGATGACAAGTCTGTTATACCTCTTCTTTACGCCAGTGAAGTAGGAAATATATAGACCGAAGCAACTACGGTCCACTCTCATGCGAATCTCCTGAGGCCATTGGGAATACCACTCGAAGACTCCTCGGATGCTACCACTGCCAACAACCGTTCGCTCCTATTGTAAATCACAGAATTCAGATCAGCTTTCAGACTGAATTACATAATGCACATAGCACTTTCAGAGGCTCAAAGCTCCTTTACCTTAACCTTAAATGCACCTATTCATGCCTATGAATCTCTAAAATGCCTAAATGCTCAAAAAATGGTCAAAAAACATGCATTTTGGCCCATTTTTCACTGCTATGTATGCCACACATAGCACTATGTATGCCATACATAGGCTATGTGTGCCACACATAGTGCTATATGCACCACATATAGTGAAACCCGCATCAAAAATCATGATTTTCACCAAACCGTCCAGAAAAACATGCGCATACCTAAGCCTAGCTCTAGCTTAGAACCTAATTTGGGCCAAACACTATCCAAAATGCAAGGAAAATAGCCTAAATTCAACTTTCAGAAAAACCACAAAAACTGAAAAACTGAGCTGAGTTACAGAAAACTCACCTTCTTGGGAGGAGCTCAGGATCGATGGGAGTCTATGGCGAAGGTCTTAGCAATTTCATCACCAAAACAAGCCCCAAAATAGCTGTGATAGGTTGTATGCTTAGTTAGAGCATAGCTCAGGATGGATTCCAGGTCCCGGGGGGTCGGTTGCATCCTAATTCTGGCCATTCTTGCAAAAATGCAAAATTTTTAGTATAGGGTTTCAGAGAAAATCAAATTTTGGAAGGGAAACAAAATGATTTTTGGATTAGAAGCCAAGAAATATAAAATTTCCTAGTTATGTGCACCACACATAAGGGAACACGCTCCGTATGTAGCAATTTTTGATAACATGCACCTGCCACTATGGGAGTCTGCTAACGTATGCATATGGCCCACTAAGATGCATATAAAAAGTTAAGCCTCTAGTCAAAATTTCAGAATTTTTGGAGTTCATTTGCTCCACTGAGCCCAATTTTCATGACCCGTAACATTTGAAAAATCCAGAAAATCAATCAGAATGCAGCAAATTGATACTCAAAAATTTAGGTATTTTTCCAAGACCATTTCAATACCAATTTCACTAATAAATTATTTCCCCATGTCTAGCGAAGATAGGAAATTGATTCAGCAGACGATCAAAAACAGTCAAGCCCTTGACTTCTGGTCAAGCTGTTGACCAGATAGTGTTGTATTCCGACGGAGGGTCCCAAATGCTAACTTTGGAGACAGACAACACTTACTTGATGGCGCGAGAATAGATCTGACAGTTGATCACCTCGACCCAGCAGACGGTCACCTCTAGTTCCACAGCTGAACCACCCGATCCAGCAGAGATCACAGAGTCAAACCTTTGACTTCAAAACCTTAATGCATAGGCATCTAAACGCCGACTTCAGATGATTTACTCGCAAGGAAGCCATTGGTCTCGCAATGACCACCGGTCAACCTTGATCAGATTGCCTGAACGTCGGGCCCCCAATGACAAAATTGGGAATTTACTGGTCAAAATCGTTGACCAAAAATGTCAGAGACCCAGCAGAGGATCCCAGATGCTAATTTGGAGATATCTGATGTTTTTATAATGGCACGAGAATTGACCCAGCAGACTGTCACCTCTGGTCCTACAGTTGACCACTCGATCTAGTAGAGATCACAAAGTCAAGCCTTTCACTGCGAAACCCTAACGCATAGGCATCTGAATGCTGACTTTAGATGATTTGCTTGCAATAAAGCCATCAGTCTCGCTAAGGACCACAGGTCTGCCTTGATCACTCAGCCCGAGCTTTGGGCTCCCAGTGGCAGAATTGGGTCGTAAGCCTTAACAGGAGCAGCAGATAAGCCTTGATCCTCCAGCCCAAGCACCGAGCTCCCAGTGGCAGAATTGGCACTCAAGCCTCAACATGAGTGCCCTACAAGCCTCCGCTGGAGCATTACTCCTCAACCAGAGCATCGATCATGTACATTCCTACTCCCTGTGAAAAGTCATGATATAATCAGATCTCATTTTGACAACTTACGCTTGTGTCGCCTTAAAATGATCCTGATCAGGGGGTAAACTATTGACCTTGACTTTTCACACTCGTGTAGTTTTGGGTATCTATTGATTCAGATTGGTATTAGTCCTCGATATCAACCCCAATTAGGCACATATGCTTTTATGGCGGAGTGCATAGGGCATATCGTAGCTGGTAGGGCCCACCACAGCGTCTGGTAGGGCTCGCCACCTTTAACGACTTATTCTGAGTGTTCTATGCATATAGAACACACTTTATTCCTGCCTATGCGAGGCAGAGCTTACAGAATGCAAAATATTGCATTTTGGGTATTTGATACTATTCACCCAAAATAGTGTACAGGTGGGGCCCACCACCTCTATCGACCTATTCTGTGTGTTCTGTACACATAGAATACATTATACTCATGACGGAACGCTTGGCATGCTACATGCCACATTTTGGGTCCGCTGCACTGGGATCCCATCGGGGCACAGGTGGGGCCCACTACCCACTGTATCCCATTCTGTGTGTTTTGTGCACACAGAACACATTTCACTTACTACCTACGCAAGGCAGAGCACTTGGCATGCCATTTGCCACCTTTTGGGCCCGCTATGCTATGAGGCCCACCATAGGTACTGGTGTTCTACGCACAAAGAACACATTTTCACTATTGCTTGCACGAGGCACGACTTTTGCCACGTTAAATGCCACTTTTGGGCCAAAATAGCATCGCAGACCCTAAAACGAGCCCATTAGTGGAAACTTGTCATTCGGGGCCGAATTTGGCAAAACTCAGAACTGCAAAGTGGCTTGAAATGTCATTTGCATCTTCCTGGACATATGGCACACATCCCATTTCACTCGTACAGGGTGGAGCGCATAGGTTCAAAATGCTATATGTTGCGCATATAGCCCTATGCGCACCGCATATTGCATAAAAATATGTTTGGTCGAGAGCCTTTTCGAGATAAAATGGGATGTGAGCCGCATTGCCTAATACCGTAGAATGTCAAATAACGCATATTTGACATGTCGTACACATTACATTTGGCCCATACGAGGAAAAATACACATAGGGTGAATAGTGCATGTGCATACTATTTGAAAGGAAAGACGTTTGGTCGGGAGCCTTTTCGGGACCAAATCCGGAAAAATTTTCTTCACGAGAATGTCTTAGAATGTCAAATGACGCTTTGTTGACATGTGGCTCACATCCCGTTTTACCCGAATGAGGCAAAACGGAGAGCAGTAAAACACTATATGCACTGTGCATAGCCCTATGCGCACTGCATATAGTTTAAAAAGACGTTTGGTCGAGAGCCTTCTCGGGATCAAACGGGATGTGAGTCATAATACACAATGCCTTAGCTCGCTAAATGATGCTTATGGGGCACGGGGCACACGTCCTGATGTGGCCACAATGGGCCCCATGTGATGGGTCTAAAGGCTATATGCTGTGCATATAACATTACAAAATTATTGTGCATATAGCCTTTGAATTTTTCAAATCCGAGCCAAAAATTACAAAATTGCCACGCCCGAAAATTGCTCTATAAATATAGAGCTTGGGGTCTGTCATAAGGATCCAGAATTTACCTTTAAGGCAACCTAAAACTCTACCAAAATTCCTACAAAATTAATTAAACACTTAATTAATTGAATTCTAGGGATTTAGAGACTAATTAACCCTAGTTAGGCTCCCTAAATGCGGAAAGAAGAAAGATTAAGGAAGAAGATCTGCTGCTTAGAGGTAAATTTTCCAATTTTCCTTCATTTTCTCTTGCTTATGGTTAATTTTTGAGGTTATATGCTATGCATTTAGGCTCCAGATTTCAAAGAAAAAGCCATTTCCCCTCGATCTGACCACTCCAATGGCATTCAAGGCCTTTCCATGCCTTGGGTGTCCTGGATCTGCCTTAAAACATGCCGGATCTAAAATAATTTTAGCTTTAAAATTGTTTTCATCTGTTGGATGCAAATCCATG
This sequence comes from Dalechampia spathulata, assembly GCA_948192965.1. NCBI lineage: Eukaryota > Viridiplantae > Streptophyta > Magnoliopsida > Malpighiales > Euphorbiaceae > Dalechampia > Dalechampia spathulata. The sequence goes on along the minus strand of CANYBF010970635.1, from coordinate 1,886 downwards.
AGGCAAAACCCTATTTTCGGGTCTGATCTACCTAGATCGGGGTCGGATCTAGGGTTTCTGCTTAAAAATCTTTGGTTTTCCTTGGATTTTTCAAACTATATGCACCATATATACATCTATGTATGCCACATATAGCCTATGTGTGGTGCACATAGATCTATGTGCAGCGCACATAGATCATAATTTTCACAGAAAACATCATTTTTTGCCCGATCCGCTTCGGATCTGATTTTTCCAGTGACTCCAGTAGCTTCTCCATGCATTTGAGGTCCTGGATCTATCGAAAATTGCTCAGATCTAATTGATTTTAGCCTTAAAATTAATGATTTCATTTAATTATGCAATTAAATGTTTGAGCTGCAAATCGGAGGCCGATCCGAGGTCAAAATGAGGTATCGTCTTCATTAAAGTTGCTGGATTTTATCTATAGTTTGATTCTGTACTGACACATTTCGTTTTCTTATAGATTTACAAGCTATGTGCATCACATATCATGCTATGTGCGCCACACACAGTCTATGTGTGGCGCATATAGCCAGATGCGCGGCGCACATACCTTGCATTTTTCTAGAAAATGTATTTTCAAATCGTATTTTCATCATATTTTGATATGTCCAGTGGTATTTGATGATTTATAGTGGCCCAAGTATTCTAGAATTTTCATAAAATAATTACAATTAATTAATTTTGGCCTTAAAATTAATTTTTACGATAAAAAACCATTTTTACTCGTATAAAATGTGGTTTTTGAAAGGATTGGAATTAATTGGTCGAGTGGCTATCTCCAGTAATTTTGTGTGATATTAGCCCTCCTAATTAATTTTCCACGATCAAATAAAAATAATTTTGCCTAAAATTATTTTTATATAAATAAATTTTCACGATCCGGCTTGTATAAATTCATATAATTATTGCCAAATAATTGTTGGATTTTGACTCTTGGTTCATGCTTTTCACATGGCATTGGACTATTCAAATAAATCCTAAATTCATTTACTACTAATGAATTTATTTATGTTTATTTTGCATATTCGCATCATGCATTTTTGGCTCGGGCAACCCTAGGTGAATAGTACCTGAGGAGGAAAGGGGTGTTACTTAACATCCCAAAATATGTATACGAGGACATTTGTGTAATAGGATAGGATTATTATCTATTTTGTAATAATTCCCCCCTATTTCCTGTGTGTATCCCCTAATTTCCTCGATCCCTTTCACCGACCATTAAATATTTTTATTCGTGGATGGTTTATATTTGCTTAAATATACAATGTCATCATGTCACATGACACATCACACACGTATATGCCATGCCATACATATGCCACGTCATAACATACTATATTTTATATGCTTATATATATAAATATGCCAATACGCAATCTAAATACACCAATATGCAATACAAATACACAATTCGCCATACCATATACCATGCATATATATGCCATTTTACATGCCATGATGTCATGCCATGTCACATGCCATGAAGCTATGCTATGACACATGTTATATACCATGTCATGTCGTATGACATACGCATCACTATGTCATGTCATGCATATGCCATGCCATTGTACACACATATTGCTATCACACATCATGCATATGTTATGCCACTTAATTCACATATCATGCACATGGTATGCCATCCATTATGCCATGTCATTCATATGCCATGTCATCCATTTCACATGCCATGCATATGGTACATCATTCACCTCACATGTCATGCATATGTCATGTTATATGTCATTTCACATATCATGCATATGATATGTCATTCATTTCACATGCCATGCATATGGTATGCCATCCATGCTACATGTCATGTCTTGCATCATCTCACATATCATGCATATGATATGCCATTGATTCCACATGCC
>CANYBF010970600.1:0-19086 GCA_948192965.1 Dalechampia spathulata | reverse complement strand
CTGCTTTCCCTCAGCAGGAAGGCTTGGGTTTTCCTGACTTGTTTAGTTACTCAATTGAGTTAGCTAGATGAGTCGGGTGGCGACTCCACGTTATTTCATTATGCACATTTATCACACCACTAGCACGCCGCATTTTCCGACGACGGGGAATCACAATGGGATATTTATTTCACACCGTAACCTTGTTGAGAGCTTGGTAATCCATACAAAGTCACAAACTCCCATCCTGCTTCTTCTGAAAAAGTACAGGGGCACCGAAGGGATCTTTTGCAAGGTGGATAAACCCCACCTCCAATAACTCATTCAGCTGTATCCTTAACTCTACCAGCTCGGGAAGGGCCATACGATATGGTGCTCTTGCAAGAGGCTTCATCCCTAGGAGTAACTCAATAGAGTGAACAATATCTCGTCAAGGAGGCAAACCGTAAGGCAACTTCTTCGGTATGACATCTTTGAACTTAGCAACTACCTCCTTAATCAATGAAGGGTATTGTAGAGTATTCTCATGTTTGTGTTGCATGGGGACTATTACATAAGTTGTCTCTCCTCTCTTTACCCCCTTTTTCAATTGCAAGGCTGAAAGTACTTTCTTTTCACATATAGGACTCATCGTCACCGGGATAACACATGGCCTCTCTCCTATTAAAAGTAGACAGTTTGTAGCTGGAACCAATATAGCTTGACTTTTTTTCAAGAAATCGATGCCCAACACTAAATCGAAGTCATCCATTGGGGCAATGGTGATATCTAATTTCCCTGTCCAAGGTCCTACCCGATATAGGACTTCCTTAGCAACATATGTTGTCTTAACGGCTATCGAATTCATAGCCATCAACTTCCCACTATCCTTTTGCACTTGTAACTTCAAGCGAGGAGCCCATGAATCAGCAAGGAAGTTATCGATAGCTCCGGTATCAATTAAGGCCCGAAGGTTATTTCCATTTAACATAAAGTCCATATAAATCAACCCTCTCTCTAAGGCACTTTTGTTAACTGCATTCTGCCTCTCCATGGCACCCAAGAATCAAAGGGCACCCACCATAGTAGCTTCATTAGGCTCATCCTCTTTCTCCTCTCCCTTGAGTTCCTCTTTATCATTAGTGGCCCTTAGTGTGCTCAAAGCAACCTTATGAGGGAACTCATCTACTCTATATGAACTATTATAAAGGAAACACTTTATGCTTACAGGTTTCCCCAGTATAAAGTTCATAGATCCTTACGAGCTAGACTCTTTCATATTGAAGTTTCATGGAGGGAAACTAGTCTTACTTACCATTCCTCCTGTAGTCGGGGCTCTTCGACCAAATCCTGAGGAAGTGTTGTTTGGTCCATTCCCTCTCTCTGTACCCCATGAAAAGGGTTTATTCCACTAGTGCTCTCAACCTTCGCTAACTCCAAGAGAGGGAAATTTTCTTTTTGAGGTGTTCTCGGCATAATCATCTATGCTCTTAGCCACTATGATAGTGATTGCTAAATCCTTCACCCTTTGACGCTGTAACTCATTCCTTGCCCATGGTTTTAACCCTTCCAAGAATCAATAAACCTTATCCCCTTCTACCATATCCGGAGTGTCAAGAATCAAGGTGGAAAAACTTCAAACATACTCTCTAATAGAAGAAGTATGTCTTAGTTCTGCCAACTTCTATCTCGCATTATATGCTACATTCTCCAGGTAGTATTAAGCCTTCAATGCAGCTTTGAACTCTTCCCAAGTGTCAATGACACACTTCCCTTCTATCATTTGATCCTTCTTGGTTCTCCACCAAATCTTTGCATCATCATTTAAATACATTAGTGTGAGTAACAACCGTTATGCCTCGAAAGTAGTTTTTATTGCTTCAAAATATAGTTCTAGGTCAAACAAGAAATCATCTACAACCTTGGAATCCCGAGCTCCATTAAACAACTTTGGCTCGGGGATCTTGGCTTGTGAAAAGCCTCCACCTACTTTTGATCTAGCTCCACCCTCAGTTGTTTAACCACTTGCCTTTTCCTTCAGTTCCTATATCTCCTTCTATAGTGAGTTATATGCAAATTGAGCATCATCCATCCAAGCTACCATGGCTTTATTCCCATCAATGACATTCTTTCAAGGTTCTCAATATCAACCTTCGATAACATTGCCTTAACTTTGATCACTCGTGCTTCAATGTCTATCGAAGCATTAGTACATGCACGTCCATCAGGATAGGAGGCCTTAAGCTCTATTGGCCCCCCACCTAAGGATAAATTAGAAAGCCATTATTCTACCACTGTAGAATAGCTCAAGAATTTCTCAAATAGTTCCGCTTGGGCTATCACAGCCTGGAACAATTTAACATGTGATGATACTACATCATCACTTCCTGTCCCTTGAGTTACTGCAACCTCGGGGGATTCCAAATGGGAACTAAGCACCTCAATGCAAGCTTATCCCAGTTTCTCATTGTGCATTTCTCCCACAACTTTCTCGAGTTCTCTCACCTAAGTTTCTAGCACCTTAATGCATGCTAGCTTGTTATCTTTATGTTTAGCCATTCCACGCCTAGACTCTCACAGCCTAAGCTCTAATACCACATGGGTCGAATTCGAAATAACACTTATGGACACTTGTGATGCTTGCATTTGGACACTACCTTCAATAAGCCAGCTGATTAATTACACCTACAGGCACAAAAGGAGGTTAGCTCCTGTTTAAAGGATTATCCTAGTTTTAGGACAAGCACATCTAGGCACAGCATAGACAAGCATCACATGTAGCATAACATTCATCCCACAATCACAACAAGGCAAGACATAACACTAGCACATAGAAGAACAATGAGACATGGATGAATAAGACTACTTCTATTATTGATAAACACTAGGTCACAAGTAATCAATTCACATACTCTATGACTAGCTTAAGGAATACAATGAAATTCATTCTTTCAGATCATGTTATACCCATTTTCCCTTTACATAAAAGCTCTCTCCCTTACATCAGTGATCCTATAATAAGCTTATTAATCATGTCTAACTTAGATGGCTTTATCTAACCAATGCAGCTTTGTCCATCCACTGGCTAAAGTAGTCTATGAAAGATTCATTAGCTTTCTGTTTAACCATCTCCAGATCTAGCAGAGTAACATCAAAATGTTATTTAAACCTGTATTGCTTACAAAAAGCAATGTAGAGAGGTTTCCACTTAGCTATAGTTGTCTTGTTCAAATTGTGATACCAGGCCAGCGTTGGTGCCTCCAGTGAGATGAAGAAGAGTCAGACTATCTGCTCATCTGATAAGTCTGTAGTGATCATCATCATCACATAAATCTTGAGATGACTCTTTAAATCCCAAACCTCGCTATACTTATGAACATCCGAGAGCTTGAACTTAGCAGGTAACCCCTTAATAGCCTGAATAGAAAACTCATTAAAGTCAAGATCAGACCCCATACCCTTGGTCTTCATGATAGATTGTAGTTGTTCTATCTTTTACTTTAGCCTGGAGATCTCCAATTTGTGAACATCATGCATGTGGAGCGAGACCTCATCATCTATCTCAGCATCGTACAGATTGACTGCTTTCTCCTTATCCTTCATAGAAGTTGGTAGGGTGATGAAATCTCTAGGATTGAGAGCTTCTCATATCTATTATTACAATATAGTCTTGAAGTCATTGGTCAACAGCTTAGCTATAGACTGGTCAATGGGCTATTGAACAGCGGTGAGCGAAGCATCATCAAGCATTGAGCAAAAAGTGTATGATGGAGAAGCGATGTTCTTAGCAGGCTGTGAGTCTGACATGGTCTACACATGATAGAGAAACTTAGCATGAATGCATGTATATACGTATATGATTACATGTGATGCACATGATGTAATATATATAATGTATACATTACCAATGCTAGGAAACATCCAATGTTATAGTTGTAAAAGAAAGCGATTAGTGAAAATAATACATGAGCATGCATGTATGTATGTTAGATAGAAAACATAAAAAGGTTAATGAACACATAGCACACAGCAACACTCCTTGCCACCCTTATACCTTCGTGAAGATAGGTCGGTCCAAAATCTCCTAGGTAGGATACTAGCCTAGAGTTATACTGGAAACTCAAGGTGTGATACTCTCAGCATGTAAAGCAAATAAAAGATGATCATTGCCCAGTCATATGAGGGATTATGGTGAAAATTTGATAGCATTTTGGTATGATCATATTGCTATGATGAGAGGATGTCAATGGAAAAGGCATGAGGTATGCAACCATCATAGAATCATGAGAGGATTCTAACTCTTAGTAGAGTAATATGAGGTGAGAAAATAGGTTGGATTTAGGCAAATCCATTGATATGATAGGATATAGATCCATATAGCATGCGAATAAAGGGGCCTAGTTTTGGAATGTTGCTATGGTTAACTACATGGGCTTTAGTCTAATAAGAATAGGCTAAGGTCCCTCATTACATTATCCATAACCTATCCAACTAAATGGAATCATCAATATGGGACTATGCCTAGCATTTATCCATTAGGAATCATTGATGGTTAATGGTACAAAGCAGCGAGTGGTGAAGGCAAACTTGCTTTCCCGAGGAGTCGAATGGAGCCTAAGGTAATCACTCACCCACAATCACCGGTTTGATACAAGATAAATAATGGTGTGCAAAAGTAAACCGTGTACATGAAATACAATACAATTACCCTAACTAGAATGGGAAAAATGATATAAAACTTAGAGATTTTAATGCCATCACACTTTCATCATAGGTCCTTAATGGAGTCACCATTATCGGCAGGGTTTTCACTGCGACCCAAAGTAAGGCTTGTGATGCATGGACTGAGGGCTTGGTTAGAGCAAAAATGTAGTCTTCTCAAGGGGCTACCTTGAAGAATGAGATGGACTCAAAAGAGTTGCAAGATGGAGTCACCACCGGATGGTTCTGGAATTGATTCAACCGACTCATTAACATGAGTGCTAAGTCAAACCCTTCAGAGATGGATTCGGGTGGTGAAGATCTATTCTCTCAGATACAAAAAGATCTATTATCTCATATCTATTATAAAAAAAGCTTCATTGATACAAAAATAGATATTAAGCAATGCCACCTCTACTCTAGCAAGTAAAGGGAAAAAGTGGTCATAGGCAATACAAGTAAAAAATGTATGAGAAAAATGCATGAATAAGAAACATGAAATCAATAGTTTTAGATAAAAATGATGATTTTAAGACTCAAATTAATTAATTTGAGCTATATGTGAGCTTAAATCAACATTACATAGGTTCCAAGAGGCTTAAAATGGGTTTAAAATGATTTTTGGGTGAAAATATATTGTTTTGATTTTGTAAAGTATGATGTGTGCCACATGTTCAGTGACATCTACCATATGTAATGTGAAAAATAGTGATGTGCATCACATAACAGTTAATGTGTGCAATATATTACATGTTTATTAAAATATATTTTAAGCAAAATACACAATCTAGGTCATAGAAATATCATTGAAAAATTAGAAAACTTCCAAAATCATATTAAAATATCATCTAGACTTAATTTACTTTCCTAATTAATTCTTACTTATCCAAATTGCATTAAAATCAATTTAAATGACTTTTAAATTAGAAATTCAATAGAAAATCAATTTTTAAGAAAAATTTGAAGAAAATTGATCATGAGAATAGTGGGATGAAAGATCCTAAAATTATTTAATTTCATTTAGGAATTAAATGACATTTAATCTCAACCCAATCACATCAAATTATAGTAAACATTAATTAGAAAAATAATGAAGAAAATTTTGATTTCTAAGTAAAAATCAATCAATAGGTCATGATAAATGAATTGAAAGACTCCAAAATCATTAAGAAACATTTAAAAATGATCAAACTTCAAAATTCAAAGCTTAATCATGTTAATTTGTAATAAAATCAAATTAAGACAATATTTAATTTGATAAAAATGATTTTTATACAAAAATCAAGCAAGACCCAACTATGTTTGATGATTTTAGATAATTTAGATTATTGTGAAGTCATAAATGCTATTAATAGCTCTAATGTAAAAAAAAATTAAGTAAATTTCAAAGAAAAATGAAGATTTCTAGAAAATTAGGCATAATGCGCATTATATATCATTATACATATGTCGTACATTATGCTAAAATATGTCATATGCATGATATATAGTAGACTGTGCACCACATGTCATGATTTTAGCAAAAGCAAAATGATGAGTTTTAATAAAATCATGAATGAGATCATAAAAATTACAAAGTACATGACTATTATAAATCATATACAGTAATATAAAGACTTTAATAGTATTATAACATTCAAAGCTCAATCCAACATAATCAAAATCATAAAACCTATGCGAAGAATCAAAGAAAATAAGAAAGATGGGAGAAAACAACCTTCCAATCACTCACCAATGAAAATGCTTCAAAATCTTAATTCCAATCAATAGCAAAGGAGTTTACTAAAGTTAATTAGTCTCTAATTATTTAATTAATTGCTTAATTATATGATTAATTAATTAAGGAAATATTTTAGCAGAGTTTAACCTAAATTTTCTAAATTTAGATCCCTTTCTATTAAATACTCAAAGGGTATTTATAGAAGAATGAGTAAGAAAATTAGAAATAAGAAATCAATATGAGATTTTTGGATCTCAAAAGTAATGTGCACCATATGTCAGATGACATATGCCATATATTATATAACATGTGTGACATATCAAAAGAGAATGTAATGTGCATTGACCATTATGCATGCATTAGGATGTACAATCCATGCTAGGATGAAAGTTCATATTCAAAGGTGGGAATACCATGGGGCACACTTCACTTAAGCAACAAAGAAGAGTCACTCACATTGCATAAGATTTTGTAATATGTGACATGTGTTACAACATATGCAAGTCTATAAAGAGTAAAAGTAACATGCTCTATAGGTTAGGAATGCTTAAAAGGTGGCAAAACCTATGTGTGTAACTCAAATTTGAGAATGGAGATCAATACCAAGTCAAATTAATGAAAGTTTGAGTATGTAGTATGCACAAGTGAAAAAATTCAAGGTCAATAATTTTCCCTCTAATTAAGTCTATTTTAAAGTAACATATGTAGAAGTTGATAAATGAGGCCTAATCATACCATAAATATTCTCCTAGAGGTAGAAGGATAATACCTTTTTAACATTTATGCTATGGCTTGCAAATCAAATTTGACTAATTGAAGATGATTATATCAAGGCTTGTATACCTAATTTAGCAATTGAGAGCCTAGTGCACGGGCAAAGGGATCATAACTTATTGAAAGTGGTGCATATGTTGAGGCTTGTAACTCAATTTTGCAATTAAGAGCCTAGTGCTTGAGGTAGGAAATCAAGCAATCAAAAGTGATTGAAAAATAGTGCTCATACTGAGGCTTAAACCTAATTCTACTATTAAGAGCTTGATGCTTAGGTAAGGCAATCAAAGTTGATAAAAAAGCAGTGTTCATATCGAGGCTTGAGACCTAATTATGTAACTAGGAGCCTAATGCTTAGGCAAGGTGATTAGAGGTGATTGAAAAATAGTACTCATGCTAAGGCTTGAGACTCATTATGCCACTGGGACCCCGATGCTTAAGTGAGGTAATTAAATTTGATTAGTGGTCATTTATTAGACGTATGGCTTCATTGTGAGGCTTGTATATCACTTGAAAACTATGTTCAAATGCTCATTGCTTAGGGTTTAATGAATCAATGTCTGATTCAATGATCGTTCTTAGATCGACTAGTCAATTATTAGACCAAGGTGATTATGAGCATCGGTTTCTGCCGACCACCCAGAGTGAGGCTTGCGAGGCTCACGGACCGTGGACCGCACTTGGAGTGAAAGCGCAGTCTTCTTGAGAGGCTACCTTGAGGAATGACATGGACTCAAAAGAGTCACAAGGGAGTCACTACCAGATGGTTCTGGATTGGTCCAACCGACCCATAGCATGAGTACTAGTTAAACCCTTCAGAGATTGGGTTCGGGTGGTAGAGATCTATTTCTATGAGTTTCCCAAATTGATTTTACCATTATAGTTAGAGTCAATTGTCCTAAGCAAGCAAGCATACGAGTGTATATGTAAGCACATAACACAACATGTGATTTAGCGTTGCACGGTTGCACATAGAATGACATATAATGCTATATGGCATTTGGATGACATGACATATGCATGACATGTGACGTGATGACATAATAAGATGACATATCATATGCATGATATAGTAAAATGACATGGCATATGCATGACATGGTATAGTGATGCGTGGGTGAATTGGCATTTGACATGGCATATGGCATGGCATGTGATATGGCATGTGGCATGGCATGTGACATGGCATGTGACGTGGTATATGATATGGCATATAGCATGACATAGCATTTATGGCATGGCATAATGGCATATGACATGATGAATTAGCATGGTAGCATGTGATATGGCATGGTGTAATGGCATGGCATATTGGCAAATATCATGACAAGTTGCGCGTATTGTATTACATATTGTCCTATTAGGATTGTATTGGCATACGAGATAATTATGTTATGGCATGGTATATGCATGATATGGCATAAAAGTGTGTGATGTGGCATGTGACATGGCATGTGACATGATATGACATATATATTTAAGCAAGTATAATAAACCATCAACGAATGAAAAATAATAAAGGCTGGTGAAAGCGGATCGAGGAAAATAAGGGATACACATGGGATTTTAGGGGGAATTATTACAAAACAATGAATAATTCTATCCTATTATAAAAATATCCTCGCATACATCATTTTTGGGACGTTCTGTAACGTCCCCTCCTCCTCATGTATTTTTCCGCCTTGGGTAGCATGAGCCAAAAATGCACGAGCGATAAATGTAAAATAAACACAATAAATTCATTAGTAGCAAATGAATTTAGGATTTATTTGACTAGTCCAATGCTATATGAAAGCATGGACCAAGAGTCAAAATCAGCAATTTTTGGCAACAAATCATGTGAATTTATACGAGCTGGATTATGAAAATTAATTAAACAAAAATAATTTTAAGAAAAATTATTTTTGGTTGGTCATGGAAAATCAAATGGGAATTGCTAACATCACATAAAATGATTGGAGATAGCAACTCAACCAATTTGAAACCAAACCTTTCAAAAATCACATTTATATGAGTTAAATAGGCATTTAATCATGAAAAATCAATTTTGAGGCCAAAATTAATTAAATGTAATTAATTTTTGACATATCCAATACACTTGAGTTACTATGAAACATTAAATGCCACTAGAATTATCAAATCGGGTTGAAAAATGATTGACAAATATGATTTTTCAAAAATTTTCCAGGGAACATACATGGGCATATAGTGCTATGTGCGCAGCACATAGGCTATTATGTTGCACACATACCATGATGTGTGGCACATATAGTATGTCAATCTACAAGAAAATCAAATTTATAAGCATAAAAATGATCTACAGACCAAAATACACAACTTTAATGAAGACAGCATCTCATTTTGGGCACGAATCGGCCTCTATTTTGCAAACCGAACAAGTAATTGTGCGATTAACTTGAATAATCAATTTTAATGCTAAAATCAATTAGATATAGACAATATTTGATAGATCCAGAACATTAATACCATGGAGAAGCCATTAATGTCACTGGAATTGTTAGATCTGAAGAGAAACGAGCAAAAACGGAAGCAAAATTTGATTTTCTGTGAAATCAAAAGGGTATGTGCGCAGCACATAAGCCTATGTGTGCCACACATAGGCTATGTGTGCCACACATAGGCTATGTGTGGTGCACATAGGTAGATGTGTGGTGCACATAGCAAAGAAATTTGAAGAAAAATCAAGTTTTTCAGCAAAAACCTGAGATCTGGCTCAGATCTAGGCATATCAAAGCTATAAAATACATTTTTGGTTGGTAGATGAACATCTAATTTTAAAAAAATTAATTTCAAGGTTGAAATCAATTAGATCTAGAATATTTTTGATAGATCCAGTACACTAGAAGCATGGAAAAGTCCCTAATGTAGTTGGATTTATCAGATCAAAAGAGAAAATGAGCGAAAATGGGTATTTTTTGAAAATTCTAGGGCCTATATGCATAGCATATAAGCCTATGTGTGCCACACATAAGCTATGTGTGGCACACATAGTGGTGTATGTGGCGCACATAGGTTTGAAAACAGAAGGAAAATAGAGGTTTTTAAGAAAAACGTGAATTTTGGCTTAGATCTAAGTAGATCCGAAGCAAAAACAAGCATTTTTGATTATCAAAAGGCATCAATAATCAATAAAAAAACATGATTGAAGCCAATCATCAAGAGATCAAACCAAAATCCATAGATCCAAGCAAAAACATGAAGAAAAGGAAAAAAATTAAGAATTTAACTTACCACAGTAGGTTTTTCTTCAAGATCTTGAATCCAATCATCGTTAGGGAGCCTAACTAGTGTTAATTAGTGTCTAAATCCTAAGCAATTTACTTAATTAAGTGTTTAATTAAGTGAGGAATGATTTTGGCAGAGTTTTGGCTTGCTTTTAGTAATTTTCGGACCGATTTTTGCTGAACCCAAGCTTTATATTTATAGAGTGAAATTAGGGTTTGGCAAAAATGTAATTTTCAATATGAAAATTAAAAATTTATAGGCTATGTGTGCCACACATAGTGCTATGTGCGCCACACATAGCCTATATGCGCACCATGTAGTGCTATGTGCTACGCATATAGCATTTTGACCTGTCGCATGGGGCCCACTGTGGCCATATCGGGACATGTGCCCTATGCCCAATAAGCATCATTTCATGTCCTAAAATATTGTATGATGAGGCACACATTTGATTTGGTCCCAAGAAGGCTTCTGACCAAACATCTTTTTTCGCTATATGTGTAGCACATAGTGCTATATTCTATGCATATAGCATTTTACCCCTATGTGTTTTACCTCGCTCGGGCAAAATGAGATATGCATTGTATGTCAAATAAGTGTCATTTGACATTCTAAGACGTTGTGCTATACGGAGCACATCAGATTTGACCCTGAAAGTGGGCCCCACCAAACATCTTATTTTGCTACATGTGTAGCACATAGTGATATATGCTACGCATATAGCATTTTGCCCCTATGCATTTTACATTGCACGGGCAAAATGGGATGCGTAACAGATGTCAAATAAGCATTATTTGACATATTAAGATGTTATACTATGAAAAGCACCTCAGATTTGATCCAGAAAGCGGGCCCTACCAAACGTCTTTTTTTGCCAAATAGTGCATGCATAGTGCTATGCAACCCATGTGTTCTATTCATGTATTTCACCTTGTATGGGCAAAGTGTAGCACACTCCACATGTCAAATAAGCATTATTTGACATTGTAAGATGTTGTAGTATGCGGAGTACATCGGGCTTGGCCTGGAAGGTGGGCCCCACCAAACGTCTTTTTCTGCCATACAGTGTTATGTGCTAAGCTTGTTTTGTTTATGCATTCTGCCTTGTATGGAAAAATGTAAGGTATTCTGGATGTCTAGAATACTCAGAGGAAGTTAAAATGCATGTATGCAAATCGGGATTGACTCCGGGGACTGATTCCGAGCCGAATCAATGAAACCCGAGATTATGCATATAGGTGAAAAGTCAGGGTCAATAGTGATCAACTACTAGATCAAGTGATCAATTGCTAAATTAGGTATGATTAATTATTGGATCAGTGCTCGCACCATCATGTACATGCCTGATATCTAAAATAAATGTTTTGGGCCTTATTGCTTAGGTTAGCACCTTTTTAGTCAATGATTTGACTAGTGATCAAGGGTTTGATCAAATTTATCATATGTTGTATTAATTTTTTATCTTTGATAACATAGAGAAACATAATTTATTAGTGAAATCAGAATGGCAATGGTTTTAAGAATATAACTAAACTTTTTAGTATTAATCTATAAGATTTCAATAAAATTTCTATATTTTTCAAATGTTATGGGTAGTAAAAATTGGACTTTATAGCTAAAATGAGTTGGAAGAGTGCATCTGTAACTAGTAGCTGGGCTAAAGGAAAGCATGGAGTGTATTGCACCACCCATGCTATGTTTTGGTTAACATGTGTTGACACTGATCCAAAGGTTATGGTTACTATAACTTATATTTTAAGATACAAGCTTGTAAGAATCACTAGTTGACTATTAAACTTTCATCCAAATGTATCTGATGGAACCTATGGAGCTATCCACTTATAGAGGATAGAGCACTATAATTGGTGGTAGATCCAGCTACTTTGGTGGTAAGAGAGGTTCCTATGGCTCTAATGTCATTAGGAGTTCCCAAGGTAGTGGTACCTTGAAGAGGGCATGTATTGTTGTGTTTGGAGTGACACCTTTAGAGCCAAAGCCTATTACCTTACTATTCCATCTGGTTTTGAGTATCCCCAAGGCTTCATTAAGGGACATCTACTATAACTGTAGAACCCATTCATACACATATATGATGAGCAGGGTCATCCATATGAGATGTCCTTCTTGATATCAAAGAGGGATGAGATTGCCTTTTGTACCACCTAATACCACTCATGTAAGTGATTCATATGCTTTGACATGCTTTTGATTCTATTGATCTAATCATCTTTGATCTATGTAGGTGCCTTAAGATTGATGGTCATCATGACTCAATTATTGACAAGGCTATGCTAGTATCATAATAATGAGATGTTAGACCTTTAGGAATGTACTTGTTACAATTATATTAATGATGTTTATGCATGTCTTATATGCCCATGTTATTATGCAATGTAGGCCCATCAGTGCATTGAGAGAGAGGATTGGGATAGATATGCATGAATGACCTAATAACTGGTGAGGAGATTGCTTAACTGTCTGATTGCTTATAGCACTATGACATCAAGGTTTAATCTAATAAACTTAGGTCAGACAAGGATCACGTAGGTGGTGATGATGAGTAGAGTATATGTGACACCTAACTCCATTCTGCATTATGTAGCAATTTTGTAGTTTTTGTACTAGAACATTGAATAATATAGCACTATAAGGCCTTGTATAGCTTAACAACTTAGTACACTCAGGCTATGAGTGTATGCATTTTGGATGATACTCTTCCTAAAGGCTCAAGCCTTGTATCTTTTAGATTTATTAGTGAAATCCTTTATTTGGTTTGTTTACTACTTTCATTTTTATACAAGAATGTTTCTATATCTATTTCTCTACTAAAACATAACATGATTATTCTTTCATTGTAAGAATAAACAATGACTTAACAATCATTATCTACTTTCCATACTACTATCTATCAATGGGGTGATATGGAGTAAGGCTAACTAAGCGAGTTCAGGCTTAAATATCTAAAGATATTCTAGCAAGTCTCTATTAAATTTGCTTTCTTGCATAGAATGATGTATTTTTGAGATCTAATAGAGCATGTATTTTGATTTGGACATGTGAAGTTGTATTTGTTGTACAAGGAGTTCATTACTATCCTTAAGGTCTTGTGTAGTATGATGGTGATGCTTATTATGTCTGTGCCTGTTTGTGAGGTGATCCCATATTTAATTAAGACATTCAACATCAACCCTACCATGATGAATTCACTACTAACTACAGAGGGCTTCATAGATATCATCATATCATCACTATTTATCAATTGTGCAACCACAAGCTAATGACTACCCTTCATGGTTGAGAGAAGTTACTTTTAAACTATTAGTATAATTTTTATTTATTGACCCATTTGACCATAAGGATATAATGCTTGGTCCTATAGTTGACCAAATGGAGCAGGTTCAAACCTCTTTTTTGATGATTGTAGTTGAGATGATCCTTGGACTAGATAAAGTAAAGTAAGAATAGTTCAGACACTTTAGTGGTAGTTTGCTGTTACTTTAGGTATGACTTTTAAGCCATCTTTATAGGTTTTTAACTTAGAGAAGTTGTATTTTTATCCTAATTTTTTCATGAGTCATCTCTTATTGATGCAGAATCTAATGGCAAGTATGCCACAAACCCTCACGCACACTAAGATATAGCTCCAATGGAAGAATAAAGCCCCGCCCTATTGAACCCCCAAACTATAGAGTATAGAAATGCAAATAATAAGGCTATGGAAGAAGAGAAAATGCCATAAATAACTTAATAAGTTAACCTGAATTCTTAATGCAATTAAAAGAAAGCAAATCCTTACTTCCTAAATAAAAATATAATATGCATAAAGCATAAAACCATAAAGGTCATTTATTGAATAAAATCAAATGTGCCTTTAAAGGCTTACAAGAGCTTCTATTTATACTAGTTTCTAACCCTAGTCCTTCAAAGATATGGAAGTATACTCCAAGGAGAACTTGGCTAACCTATTCCTGCTTTAATTTAGAAGATAAATAAATAAAATAAAGCTAATATTACATGGAAATTCATGCAAGCCAATTAGGCCAAGAATTGGTTTATCTTCCTTTCCTTATTAGGTTCTTAACAAGTCTAACTTATGGCCTAGTATGCCTAACTCCTTCATAGGATTATAAAATAAGGCTATGGCTTCATAATTAGATCCAAATGGTATACTTTAGGCTGCATTCTCTTCCAAACTTGCCTCAAGTAATATTATGGCCTTAAGCAACCCTTTAAGCTCAAAATAGCACTTGTAGAAGGCATGTTCTTGCAACTCCATTGTTATTTATCCTTGAATGAATAAGTTCATGACTGCTTTATATCTCTTTATGTTCTCTTGAACTCTATATAGATCCTTATTATTGGATAAGAATCCTTGTTGAATAATGATAAGAATCCTTAATGAATTAGGAATCATAGTTGAAGTAGGAATCCTAATTGAATTAGAACTCTTTGATTTTAGCTTTCTGATGACTTTGATCCATGATAGGATTTCCTTAAAGAGTAAGATCATAATGGAAGTAGAAATCCTAGTTGAATTAGGACTCTTTGATTTCAACTCTCTGATGACTTTGATCCATGATAGGATTTCCTTGAAAAGCAAGTTCCTTATTGAAGTAGGAATCCTAGCTGAATTAGGACTCTTTGATTTCAGCTCTCTGATGATTTTAACCCATGATAGGATTTCCTTTAAGAGCAAGCTTCTAATGAAAGTAGGAATTCTAGTTGGATTAAGACTCTTTGATTTTAGCTCTCTGATGACTTTGATCCATGATAGGATTTCCTTGAAGAGCAAGTTCCTTATTAAAGTAGGAATCCTAGTTGAATTAAGATTCCTTGATTTGAACTCTTTGATAAATTTGACTAATGATAGAATTTCATTGGAGAGTAAGTTTAACTTTATTCTAGTCAAACCATTGGATTTGTCAATTATAACTCTAAACCTCCATTTGAAATGCTTTTAATTGATGCCATGATTGAATTTGAAATTCTTATTGTATTGATGTAGAATCTCCATGGTCTATGTCGTATCACTTATGATGTTTTTAGCTCATTACACTTATATCATTTTTTAGTCCTTAACTTTTGCTTGAACTACTCCTTGGGTTATCAACTCAACGGGTCTCTCTATTTTATCTAAGTATTATTTTGCAAGGTTTTCATCTTAACAAGCTTTTTATATATATTTATGTTTTCTTCTTATTTTTTAAGATATAATTTCAATAAAAGCTAGGGATCTTGGTACCACCAACAGGTGATCCATGAAGATACAGTCCTCGTAGCCATATGAGGAGAGGCTACACCTTCATTAAAGTGAAGATATTGATATTTGATGGCTAGGTCTAGTGGATAGGAGCCATCCTGAAGAGTGAGGTTAGGTGGACTTGTCCTTTGTGGCACATTCAACATATGATAGTCAAGATATACATCAACTGTGTTTTATTGCCTAGATTAAGAGCATGCACCCACTATAGTCCTGTTAGAGTCTACCATTACTATTAATATATTATCCCTTGTTTACTATTGGAGTTTGTGGGAGGACTATTACTATCTTGATTTCTGGAGCATGTTGAAAGGACTTGGTCATACTACTAGATCGTGCCAACAAAGATCCATGGAGCCGAATCTACTATAGATGATAAATATAAGCTATGGGTTTTGCGCCATATGTAGGATATCTATTCTACAAAGGATGTTAAGTAGTAAAAAGAGTGTATGCAACAAAAGAAAGAAATGGACATGCTTTGTATTTATAATCAATATTACTTAAGGCTAAGTTTATGAACATATGATTCATTTGCATTATGAGATTAAAGCATTAGCTTGAAAATGTTAAGACTGAAATAAAACGTTCAATATGCATGAAACTTAACTCTTATCATTAACCATCCTCTTACGAGATTTTCTAATAAACTATTTTAACACTCTCCTTTTGCTTTTAGAGCTTGAATTTTTGCATAAGTAATCCAGATAACTTTTAGCTTATTGAGTAATCATTTTTTTTATTTATCTTAACTTTTAGGTAATCCATCTTTGCAGGTTTTCAGCTAATTAAACTTTTGCTTTAGATAAAATACATCTTCAACCAGTCAAGGTTGATTGGTTTAATGAACTTATTGCCTTTTAAGTTTGAGATGCAAACTATACCTTTGGATAAGATCTTCTTAATCATGAATGGGCCTTTCTAATTAGGTTGGAATTTTTAATGTGGGTCTTAGATGACCATTTTCACTTGCTTCAAAACTAAATCACTCTTCTAAATTGTTATAGACTTGGCCCTCTTATTGAATGCATTTGCCATTCACTTTTTATAAAGCTACAAATGATATATAACCTTAAGTTGCTTCTTATCAATGGTTGTGAGCTACTCATACCTAGCTCTTTTCCACTCAACTTTTGGTAACCAAGCTTCCAGAATAACTCGAAGTGAGTTGAGCTCCGATTCTATAGCCAATATGACTTCTGTCTTATAAACCAATAAGTAGGGGGTGGTACCTATTGAACTTCTTGCAATGGTTTAGTAACCTCACAAGGCAAATGATAATTGTTCATACCAATCCCAGTAAGTATACACTATCTTAGCCAAGATTTTCTTAATAGTCTTGTTAGTTGCTTTGACTGCCTTATTAGCCTGAGGGTGATATAAAGAAGATTAATGATGCTTAATCTTATATTTCTCTAGCATATCAATAACTTAGTTATATAACTTAGTTATATAACTACACTCCATAACCCAACATAAGACCTTGTTCAGGATCTCTCTTCTTCAAGTGTGAGATCAATTCATTCATATGCCCCTTCGCCTAGAAATCTGTCAAAAGCCGCTCCTTGTCCATGCTCTCTCGGGTGTCACATGCCCACCAGGTTCCACTTGGTTCATCCCTGAACCATACAGTATTAGGAGAGGTCCTCACTCACATGTTTCCAAAAAAAATTTCCAAGAGGTCACTCATCCTATAATTGCTCCAAGCTAAGCACGCTTAACTATAGAGTTCTTACGGAAGGAATACCAAAAAGGTAGGCGCACTTTGTTGGTATGGATAGTACATATCTCATTACTTAAGCTATTTTCAATTGTACAGTCTCATACCTATATAATCTTGAAATCACTTGAGCTATTCTTGATTATATAGTCCTATACTTACACTATCTCGAAATCACTCAATTATGCAACCCCATCCTTACACAATCGTAGAATCCCTCTTCTTCGAGTATGGGATCAGTTCATTCATATGCCTCTCCACTTAAAAGCCTACCAGGAGCCACTCTTTGTCCATGCTTTCTCTAGCACCGGCGTCCACTCCCAGCCTTCGTTAACCTCAAGTGTCATAATTAATATTAATTATTTGACTCATCATTTATATTATATATTTCTATAACTATTTTTTTAATTTTTCAATCCATATAAAATATTATTATTATATATACCATATTAAAATTCTATTGCAATATTTAATTTTAATTTTCATAAAATTTTATTGTAAAATATAATTTTATTTTTATATTATACATATTATTTAAATTATATTATAAGATATAATTTTAACTATCACAGAATTATATTATATTCACATCACTTTTATAATAGAACTTTTATCTTTTTAAAATTTTATTATTATAAATATCATTTAAAATTCTATTTTAAAATCAATAAATCATGAAATTTTAATTCATGTAGTCATATTCAAATTTAATTGATCAATAGTCCTAAAATTTTAATTGAAATATGTGGTTGATTTTTTATTATTTATTTATATTGATTCAAAAATTTTAAAGATACTTCAAAATAATATGTAAAATGTAATGATTTAAATATTTTTATTTTTTTTAATGAAAATATAAATTTTTATCAATTAAAATTAATAAAAGACCCATGTATTAGCTATTAAACTAATAAAAATAGATAGTACATTTTATCTTAACAAAAATCTTGAGAAATGTATGCTTCATGAACTTAATTTACATGACTTTTATGATATAAGTTTAAAAAGGCTAAGTCCACATTAAAAATGTGAGATATTTTTGTAACTTTAATAAATACTTCATATTTTCAAAAATAATTATAAAAATATTTTTCCTTATGTAATTGATTTTATTATAGAAATTAATTACTATAAGTTAAAACTATTACCATTAGATAATTAATATAAAATAAAATTAGTTTGAACAAATTTAGATTTTCTAATAAAATTCTACTCTCTTAAAACTAATCATGTGTGTTTTTTAATATAAAAATAATTAGTATTTATATTTGATTTTTGAATAAAATCTTTAAATTGAAATTAGTTGTTATAAACATATATTAAAATTATAATATTAGATAATATTAAAAATTAATTTTAATATATTAAACTATTACATAATAAAAATAATTAATATTTATATTTGATTTTAAATAAAATTTTTAAAATTAGATAATAAAAAATTAGTATTTATATTTGATTTTAAATATAATTCTTAAATTGAATTTTGTTATAAATATAAATTAAAACTATTAAATAAAATTAATTTAGAGTATAGGTAAAATGATACTTTTATCTATCATCTTTCCATCTTTATATATATATATATATATATATATATATATATATATATATATATATATATATATAAAGATATAAAAGAAATATATATCCAGCAGTATAAATAAATATTAATTATTTGATATATTATATATATATTTATTTTTATTT
>CANYBF010970417.1:0-31564 GCA_948192965.1 Dalechampia spathulata | reverse complement strand
TAGATAATAGTAATTTAGAATCCAAACATGGTGATCAAGCATGTGAAGATGAATTAAGTACTTCATGTAACCAAGAATGTCAACATATATTCATTCTTCAATTCATACTAACCATAAATAAGAAATCAAAGAAAAGGTTTAGAACAAAGTAAAACTTTAAATGAAAAGCAGTAAAAGTAAATAAGCAATAAAAGTAAATAAAACATAAATGAAACAAGTAAAGTAAAATGCAAGTATAAAATAAAAGATAACTGCATTTTGATGAAATAAAGTAAGAACATAAATTGTAATGATAGGGAAATAGTAGGAGGCTATGGATATTTACGTGAATCTTATACAAACTTGCACTCCCGTATTAATCCACTATATTCTTTACACTGACCCTTAAGGCCTATTTATAATAAATGAAATGACTATTCCTAAACATTGTGTTGTTTGACAAAAAAGATCCATTGATTGGTAGTTTTGTTGATAAAGAATCATGTCTTTTCCCAAACGGTACGAATTGTCACGACTCGTATGCTTGCTTGTGCGAGTGCCAATTCTGTTTCACGAGTCGTGCTTCTTCAAGTACGAGTAATTTCCTTTAAAAATTCCTTCTGTCATGACTCGTGCTTCTTTCCTTTCTTCTTTAAATCTTTCTGTAATGACTCGTGACAGGCTTCACGAGTCGTGCACTTATGATCTTCAAAATATAAATTCTTTTATAACGACTCGTGCTCTTTGTTTGCGAGTCGTGCACTTCGTCTTTTGCCTTTACTTTATCTTTCTCTCTTCTGTAACGACTTGTGACAGGCTTCACGAGTCGAGCAATGCTTTCTTCTTTCTTTAGGACTTCTCTGTAACGACTCGTGACAGACTTCACGAGTCGTGCACCTTGCTTTGAACACTATTCCTTCTTACTTAGCTAATTTCCGCCTATTTTTCCTGTAAATTCACTCAAATTGTCCTCAAAACAATATTTTAGGACTTCTTACCAACAAAATTAGTAAAACAATGAAAACATACAAAATACTTAGTAAAACTTTAAGAAAACTAAAATAAAACACTTGAAACACATATGAAATGATTATGAAAAAGCAACATAAAAACATGTGATCAGTTGCATTCTTATAAATATTATAGAAAAATGAGAGGGAGAGTGCAAAGCATGATTTCATTATCATTTACATACATTGACATGTACTATTCATGAAACTCCACATATGGTTAATGATATGGTATTATAATTATGCTATTATATAGATGTATACACTATGATGCTATTATATCTAGAATGGTTATATGAAAGTTACAAAGATACTTATATGGTATTTATTCCTATCTTTACAATGTACATGAATTATTACAGACATGGTACAACATAATATGTTACAATAAGATACAAGTATGATGATACATGAATGTTGAATTTGAAATGGCTTTATAATGATTCTTTTGATATTTGATCATGTCATGTACATATTTTTATAGTGCTACTAAGTTTTATACTCAGCATTTATCATTTAATAAATGCAGGATTAGGACCTACTAGTGAGCATACAAATAGTTAATCTACGGTTAGCTGGGAGTCATATTTTGGAGAAAATCTCATTTTTGAAATGGTATTGGATGAATGTAACATACTCCAGACAGTTTTACATTATGTAGCTCTTTTGTTAATCATAATGGTAGTAGCACCTTGGTGGTGAATCCCTGATGCGGGTAACCACAATACCACAATACTCTATCATATTATAATACATATGACATAGTGGGTGATTATATAATGTTATATGCTTGATGGGCGATATATGATGAATGATGTATGTTTGTGATGTGTTACATATATAATGATGATGTTATAGATGTTATGCTATGAAAAATTTTCGTGCATCCGTTGTAGGATAATTGATGATTTCCATGGTTATGAAGTTATTAGTTATTCTACAAGAGCATGTTACACCAGGGGTATAAGTGTGACATGGGATGCAAAGCAATTATTTTTATAGATTATTTAATAGTTTGTTACTTGGTTAATAAGAAAGATGCTAAACCAAGGTTGATTAGGTGGATTCTCCTTCTGCAATATTTCAACCTTAAGATTAGAGATCATAAAGGAGTAGAAAATATAATGGTACATGATCATCTTAAAGTGAACTGGTAGTTTTATTCGACTATTCTACTGCAAACATACAGGTTATTGTAGTACGGTATAATCCTACAAGGATTTATTGTTTATCCATCACTCTTTGATTTCCAACTTGATTAAGCAACAATGATAGGTTGATATATCATATGCAGTCAATCAATTATAAAATAAGTATTTAAAGAAGTCAAACAGAATCAATGTTAAGAAGATGAAAACGTTATTAAGAAACATAGGAATTGAAATCCAAATCACCAAGTTAAGATAATGTTCATATGCTTATTACCATCCAAGATATCCCAATCATCAATCTTCCTCTCTCAAGGCAAAATCGACTAGATCTCTATTAATCTCAGAAGCACTCTCTCGATTTATTTCCTTCAATTAAAGAAACCATGAAGCAATCATATAGGAGCTAAGTGATGTGTAGATCTTTCATACACACTAGCCTAACTTGAATGTTTAAGCATTTTATAACTCAACTCTCATTACAATTATAAAACATAAGATTTAATCTCTCAATATAAATCTTTAGAATTAAACATTCATTGTAATTTAAACAAGCATAATCAATTATCCCAACAAAGGACTTCAAGATTGAATTCCTATAAGAAATAGTTAAGCCACTCATGGCTTAAGAGAAACAACAAGAAATAAATAGAACAAGGAAGAACACTCTGTAGAATAAGGGATCCCCCCAGCCACCACTTTGACTCCTCCTTTAAATCCTTAAGTGCAGGTAACACCTTGCCCTATCTTGAATTTGTCAATTTCTTTGCTCTTTAATCTCTCCATACTATGGACTCCATTAGCTATTAGACTCCTTTAAGGCTTTTTGTTTTTGATCCCCACAGAACCCACTTATCTCTACTCAATTTGCTGCCAAATCATGCTTTAATTTGCTTCATAATTAAGGAGTCATGATCGTGATATTGTAAGTCATGATCATGACTTGTTGAAGTAGCTTTCTCAGCCTTGGTATACTTTTATCATGATCATGACTTTGAATGTCATGACTGTGATAGACTCTTCGTAGCTCATCCTTGTGTCATAACTTCGGTCATAACCGTGGCTTTGAATGTCACAATCGTGACTTGAATCTTCATGCCCTAAAAGCCTTCATTTCTCATTATTTTTTCTTCTAATTCTACACACTCAATAAACATAGCAAATTCCACTAAAACAAAGTAAAGCATAACAAAGATAAACATCAATTCTTAACTTCAAACAACTAAAACATCATGAAAATTAACATACATCAACATCCCTATACTTAAACTTTTGCTTGTACTCAAATAAAGATAAAATATAAAACAAAGAGATTGTAATACACTCATGATATGGTAATTTGCATTCATCAATTTGGACATCCTTAACTTGAAATAACTTCTTTTTATGTAATCCTCTCATAAACTTAGCAAACCATTAGGTGTTAAGGAACTAAAAATGTTTAACTTAGATAATCAAGTTTAATCATTCATACAACTACACTAGCAAACACAATATAACTCATCATCTTTTTCCTAGATATGAAATGTGAGCAATTTAATTTGCCTTTAACTTTTCATTTGAGTGAGGATTATAAGGTTTTCATTCTTCTCTTTTTATTTTTCTTTTTTTTATTCACTTTTTTAGCTCTTGTTTGAGAGGTAGGTCTTTCTCGTCAAGTACCCCATGCTTTTGGCAATGGTCCCTGGTTACTTAACATACTACCTATGCTTGAATGGCTACTAGCACTGTTCTTATCACTAGGGCCAATTTTAGGCACCCCTAATGACAACGGAACAAATAGCTTTTACCTTTTTGACTTATTTGTTTTATTTTCTTTTGCTTTCCTTACTCATTTCCTCAAATATACCACATTTTAAATTACCACACCACATATCTTAAGCATTTTCTAACAAATTAAACTCTATTTTCTAGTGCAATCATCGAAGGATTAAGCTTATTATCTAGACTAAACATTTATACCTTCTCAATCTTAACGATTTATTAAGTATATGAAAGAATTATTCAAATCAGTGTGATTATGAGTTAAACGTGTCCATTTTCAAAATACTCATGCTATATACAAGTAATTACAATATTACAAAACAAAATCATGCAATCAAGCAAAATATAAAGAAAAACACGTAAATCTCAAATCATAAATGAACATACTTAACCAAAACATACAATAATAGAAAATAAATAAATAAATATAGAAACACAAGCACATAAGCACCCCCACATTTAGAGAATACATTGTCCTCAATATGAAAACACACATCATATAAAATTTAAAACACTCAAAAGATAAAATTAAAAGCACACTAAAGAAGGAAAAGGCTTGAGATTTAGTTTCCTAGAGGTGGGGGAGAGGTAGGCAGAGTTGGAGTGGGGGAGGGTACATGGATTCCAGAGAGTTCAAAAAATTTTAGCATCTTTTTCCTTTAATAGCACTGTTCCCTGCATAAGTCATTGACAGTAGACTCTACCCTAGTGAGGCGAGCGGTGTTTTCATCATTGCCTTACTCCAACCTCATTAGCAGTGCTTCAATGGAGTTGTCTACTCTTATTCTAGTTTTTTGTTATTGTTGCTACTCCTCTTGTTCTTGCATTTGCTCTTCTTCCTAAGTAGCACCCTCTTCTTCATCATCATCCTCATCCTCATCTAAGTCAAGGTGCCTTTGTTTAATGCCATCTCGATTGCCATATGCCTTGAATTGTGCCCCTTGCTTATAAGTAAGCCCTGCATCTTGCAAGTACTTGGTAGAAATTTTTTCAGATGGCAATAGAGTGAGGTTAGAAAAGTCCACATCAAAGTAGTCAATAATTGCAGTGATTATATGGCTTAATCCTAACTTCTTACTTTGGGGTCTAGCCATCCTTAAGAAACCCTTCATAAGGTGGAAGGTGGTGCAATAAGCATGATCATTAAGCATGAACCACATTGGAAAGAGCTCCTACTGTGATACCTTGTTGTTCTCTATTTTTGTAAAAATAGAGACAACCAAGTACTTGTGTAACAGAATGAGAACAGGGTCCTTAATGAGCAGGTTGGGGATATTATGAGCATTGTATGGTAGGTTCCCTCCCGTAAGTTCATTCCAAAAGGCTTTTAGCCTAAAATCAGCATGGGAGGAAGTCAATCCTTGTTGGGGTAGATCTAAAACATCTTCTATCATTTGATAGGTCATTTATGTAGGTTTACCCCTCATTCTAAACCTAATTCTACCGAGTCGGTTGTCGACAAGATTGCAAGTGGTATAGAACTCATTTGTAAGTTCTCTATATACATGATGCTTATTAATAATGAAGCTGCCCTAACCTAACTTGGAAGCAAATGCATTCTGGGGAGTAAGGGCTTCCAATTGTTCAAGTAATTGCCAATCAAAGTATCTTGAAAGAATAAGTTACTTCTTACATTCCTTGAGGTATTTCCTACCTTCTCCTAGGGAATATATCGAGAAAAGAGCGCCATATTGGTTGGCGATATTTGGCATGGAGGGTTCTGGTGCCTTTCCTTTGTCTTGTATGCACTTGGCAACATGCTTGACTCTTCTTAACATTTTTATAACTAAATCCCAAGCTATGTCAATCAGAAAGCTCAAGAGAATAACAATTTTCAGTGAATTTTAGTTCTGTCATGATCGTGACTTTGAGAGTCACGATTGTGACTTTCATTTTTTAGCTCTTCCCCCTCTTTTCTTTATTCTTTCACTCAAATCACATAATCAATAATGGAAATGGAAAATTACAATATACACAATCCAAAACACCCTAACGTCATGCCTAAATCATTCATAATATTGCATAAATCAATCTTTTCAACAAAACCTAATAGTGCAAAATCAAGAAATCAAGAACAAGAGAGGGAGAGAAATCACTTGTTGATTTGATGATAATTTAGAGAAGAAAATGTAGTAAAATCAAGTAATCTATGTGTTAAGATGATAAGAAGATGATAAAATTGAGTTTTGGAGGAAAAGAGAGTGTTTTGGGATTTTGGGCAAAGTGATTTTTATGTTTTAAAAGCTTCCCTCTCCTTATAACTTAGAAAACTTTTACTGGAAATTGGGTGGTATCTCGGCCATGATCATGTCTTGCCTTATAAAATTTCTATCATGATCGTTTCTTTTAATGTCACAATTATGACTTGCAAAAATTTTTTTTGGATACTTCCCTTTTAACATTCTATCACAATTGTGACTTTCAATGTCATGATTGTGACTTCCCTTTTTTACCTCAATTCATTTTATTTTATTTTATTTTATTTTCCTTTGGTTTTACACTATTAAAAAACACATGACTAAACTTAAAAACATCATTTAACATCATCAAACAAAAATCTAAACAATGTTATAAACACCCTATAATAAAACTTAAACAAAAACTTAAAACATAACCTCATACATATAAAAACACACTTACATGCTAAGTTTAAGGTCATTAGCTGGACCTTACCTCGTTATGGGCTTACTCTAAAGGTGTTACCTCATTTAGCTTGTGAATCAAACGTCCAAGGTAGACTTTGCATCTCTGCCTATTCACTTTGAATGTTTCTTCTTTCTTATTTTTCAGGTTGAGTGCCCCACTATCGAAGACTTATGCAACTTCAAATGGACCATTCCACCCTGACTTCAACTTTCTAGGAAACAACTTCAACCTAGAATTAAATAATAGCACTTTATCACCAATTTTAAAAGATTTTACCTTGATGTGTGCATCATGCCATTACTTGGTCTTCTCCTTGTACAACTTCGCATTCTCATATGCTAAGTGCCTTAGCTCTTCAAGTTCCTATAGTTGCAACAACCTCCTTTCTCCTGCCTTGTTCAGATCATGATTCAAAAACCTAATTGCCCAGTATGCCTTATGCTCAAGCTCCATTAGTAGATGATAGGATATTCCATAAACCATCCTATAGGGCATTATTACTATAGGTGTTTTGAATGCTGTGTGTTACACTCAGAGGGTGTCATCAAGCTTTGCTGCCCAGTCCTTCCTAGAACTACTTACTGCCTTCTCCAGGATTTTTTTCAATTCTCAATTTAGGTTTTTGATGGTGAAGAGCTTTTTGATGAATTAGCTTACAACTCTTCCATCGTTGGTGGGACTAGCAATTACTTCAGCCCATTTTGATATGTAATCAACTCCCACCAAGATGTATTTATTTCCCACAGATGTGGGAAACAGTCCCATGAAGTCTAAGCCTCATACATCAAATATTTCCACCTCCAGAATTGATGACAATGGCATCTCATCATGGTTGAAAATGTTACTGGTCCTTGGCACCAGTTACGATACATCATATAATTCCTAGCATCCTTGAAGATGGTTGGCTAATAGAATTTGCATTTCAACACCCGACTAGCTATCTTGTTTGCACCAAAATGCCTTGCATAAGATGAATCATGATAATGGGTTAGTATAGGCATTATTTCTTCTTCTGAGACACATCTTCTTGTCAAGCCATCAACATATAGGTGAAATAAAAAGGGTTACCCCCACTGATAATACTTGGTATTTGCAAAAAACCTATTTCATTATTGATACGATACATCAGAAGGCACTATACCGCAAGCCAAAAAATTAGCCATATCTGCATACTAAGGAATTCCTACTTATTGTACCATGAAAATAAACCCATCCTGGAATTCTTATCTAATAGGCTCTAACTCTTCATCCTCATCATCCCTCTTAAGGCGAGAAAGATGATCATTAACTGCATTTTCAGCTCCCTTTTTATCTTTGAAATCAATGTTGAATTCTTGTAGCAGCAACACCCATCAAATTAACCAAGGCTTGGCATCCTTCTTAGTAAACAAGTATCTCAAAGCAGCATGGTCAGTAAAAATAATAACCTTGGAACCTAGAAGATAAGCTCTAAACTTATCACATGCAAAAACTACTACTAAGAGTTCTTTTTTAGTTATGGTGTAGTTTAATTATGGTCCTGTCAAAGTTTTTCTAGCATAATAAATGGCATGTAATTTCTTATCCTTTGTTTGCTTTAACATACATCCTAAGGCAAAATCACTAATGTCACACATAATTTCAAATGGCAGGGACCAATTCGGTGAAGCTAACATTAGAGCCATGGTTAATGCATCCCTTAACATGTTAAAAGCATTCAAGCACTTATTATTGAAATCAAACAACACATCTTTGACTAACAAGCTCATCAAAGGTCTAGAAATCATAGAAAACTTTTTGATAAAGCAGCGATAAAATCCCGCATGTCTAAGGAAAGCTCTTATACCTTTCACATTCTTTGGAGTTGGTAGATTGGATATTACCTCAATTTTAGCCCTATCCACCTCAATACCTTCCTTAGAGATTTTATGGCCGAGCATGATTCCCTCACCCACCAGGAAATGGAATTTCTCCCAATTAAGCACTAGATTGGTTTCCTCATAGCATTTTAGGACTCTCTCTAAATTTTACAAACATGACTCAAAAGAGTCTTTGAACACTCAGAAGTCATCCATGAAAATTTTTATAAATTCCTCCATCATGTCAGCAAAGATAGCAAGCACACACCTTTGAAATATGGCAGGTACATTATATAAACCAAAAGGCATACATCTATTTGTAAATCTACCATATGGACATGTAAAAGTTATTTTCTCTTGGTTTTGAGGAAAAATGAAAATCTAATTATAACCAGAATAACCATCAAGAAAACAATAGAAAGAATGACATGTAATTTTCTCAATCATTTGGTCCACAAAAGGCAAAGGAAAATGATCCTTCCTAGTGGCAGAATTCAACTTCATATAGTCCATACACACTCTCCAGCCAGTTACAGTTCTAGTTGATAGTAATTCTTTCTTTTCATTCTCAATTACAGTAATACCTCCCTTCTTAGGAACATATTAGATAGGACTTACCCATTCACTATCAGAAATAGGATAAATAATACTTGCATCCATCACCTCCTTTTTCACTGCCTCTTTCATATTTAGATTGAGTCTCCTTTGTCTTTCACGAACTGGCATGCTGCCTTCCTCCAAATGAATCCTATGCACGAGCATGTCTGGGTTGATGCCCTTGATGTTAGACAGCTGCCAACCTAAAACTCGAATGTGTTTCTGCACCATTTTAAGTAACTTGTCCTCCTGTTCTAATGATGGATTATTAGATATAATGATAGGCAAAGTCTCATTGTTACCTATGAAAGCATACCTTAAATGTTTTAGTAGTGTTTTTAGTTCCAGCACTGGTGGGTTTTCAATTGAATGAGGAGTAGGGTTAGAATTTGTTACCAATATCTAGGTTCTAAGCGGTTCAATACCTTCCTCACCTAGTACCTTCAGTTCCTCATTTATTGTGACATCCTTTATCTCCTCATTCATTATAGCTGAAACACATTCATCAATCATATCAATTTTCATGCATGACTCACCTTTTATTGGCTACTTCATTGCTTTCTTCATATAGAATCCTATTCATTCTTCATCGATTCTTAAGATGAGTTTCCCTTTATGCACATCCACCAAAGCGCACCCTATATTTAGGAAAGGTTTTCCTAAAATTAGGGGACAGTTAAAGTCTTCATTGTAGTCGAGCACTATAAAGTCCACCAGAACGATGAACTTATCAACCTTTACTAGAACATCCTCAATAATACTAAATAGTTTCTTCATCAATTAATCAATAAGTTGAATTACCATGGAAGTTGTCTTGATGTCTCTCAAACCTAACTTCTAAAAAATGGAATATGGCATCAAGTTGATACTTGCGTCCAAATTATACAAACATTTGTTAAACACCAAATTTCCTACCTTGCATGGAATTGTGAAACTTCCTGGATCTTGCAGCTTAGATGGTATACTACTTAAGATAATTGAGCTACAACTTTCAATTAATGATATTGTTTGGTTGTCATCAATTTTTCTTTTATGTGCCAAGATTTCTTTTAAAAATTTAGTATACTTAGGCATATCCTTTAACATTTCAGCAAATGTTACATTAATTCTCAGCTTTTTTAGTTTTTCAATAAAAGCAGCAAATTTCTCATCAACCTTTGGTTTCATAAGTCTTTGTGGAAAAGGAATAGGTGGCATATTCTCGCTTTCCTTCTTTTTATGGCTGGAACCCCGATCATGATCATGACTTTGAGTGTCACAATCATGACAGAGATTGCTCTCAGCTTCTCCTTGCTTTCCAGAAGTTTCAGCTTCGTAGCTCATGCGTCTATGATCTTGATCTTCTGCTTTGCCTTCATCCTCATTGTCAATAGGTTTCTTTCCTTTATTCACAAGCTCCTTTCCACTCCTAAGTTGTATAACATTGACTTGATCCTTAGGGTTTAGCTCTGTATTGCTTGGAAGTCCTTTGAGATTCCTTTGTGCTATTATTGTAGCCAACTACATTACTTGTACTTCCAAGTTATGGATGGAGGATGAATGGTTCTTTATGATTTGATCAAATTTAACTTCCATTCATTTTTATGATTCCTCATGGCTTATCAACTTTGTTCCCAACATTTCCATGAACTTCTCTATCTTGGATTCAAAGTTGTTTTGAGAGGTTGATCGTTGTGTCTTTGGAATACTTCCTGCATTATTACTCTATAAAAAATTTATATGGTTTTGCCATCCCAGATTATAAGTATTGGAATAAGGATTATTACCTTATCTTCCCATGGATTATGGTATATTCCTTACAAAATTAGCTTGCTCCACATTCTCACATACATTGTAATCATTAACAGCATGTCCCGATTGCCTGCATAGCTCACATGAACTTGAAACTTTTGATAAGTTACTAATTTACTTCGTGAAATTTACAACTTCAGCTTGTAAAGTATTAATAACATCTAATGATAATACACCTTTATGCTCCTTAATTACCAATTTAGATATGTTCGATTCCCATAAGGCATTAATGGCTGCCATTTCTTCCAGTAGTTCATAAGCTGCTTCAATGGTCTTCTTCATCAGAGATTCTCTAGCTATTACATCAATTGTTCCTCTTATGGCTGTATTGACTCCATTGTAAAATGTTTAGAGTAGCAATGCTTTAGGCAAATTAAGATGAGGATACCTTCTTTGCAACTCATTGAATCTTTCCCATGTTTCATAAAGAGACTCACTATCCAGTTACTGGAAATTGGTAATTTCCTTGATAATCTTCACTATTTTTGTCAAAGGAAAGTATTTGGCTAGAAAAAGTTGTACCAGTTGGTCCTAAGTGGTAATGGATCCTAAGGTCAATGAATTCAGCCAAATCTTCACCTTGTCTCTAATGTAAATGGAAATAGATGCAATCAAATCACATCCTCCGTAACACCATTGTACCTAAAAGTATCATAGTTCTCTAGAAAATTTAAGATATGAGCATTAAAATCTTCATTTGCTAAACCAAAGAACTATACCAAAGACTGCAACATTTGCAGTAGAGCTGGTTTTATCTCAAAGTTATTGGTTGCTACAAATGGTCTCATTATGCTTTGTGGTTAGCATAGAAACCTAGCCTAACCATATCCATCAATGTCTTTTGTTCTTCTACGATTTCCATTGGAATTGCTTGTGCAATTCACTCTTGAGTAGCTCTTTGGTTCTCCCTTTTGAATCTTGTTAAATCTTTGTAAACTTTTAACAATGGTGATTGAGATTTCTTGATTCTTCTTCTGCTCATACACCTATAGATTTAAAATAAAAATTAAAATAGAATGCTTAAATCAAATTATACTTTTTAATAATGATGTTAAACATATAAATTCCCCGGTAATGATGCTAAAAACTTGATTATTTTAAAGTGAACTGGTAGTTTTATTTAACTACTCTACTGCAAGCATACAGATTATTATAGTATGATATTGATCCCATGATGTTTTAGTATTTATCCATCACTGTTTGATTTCCATCTTGCCTAAGCAACAATTATAGGTTGATATATCATATGTAGTCAATCAATTATAAAATAAGTATTTAAAGAAGTCAAACAGAATCAATGTTAAGAAGATGAAAACAGTATTAAGTATCAATCCGAATCACCAAGTTAAGATAATGTTCATGTGCTTATTACTACCTAAGATATCCCAATCATCAATCTTTCTCTCTCGACGTAAAATTGATTAAATTAGCATCAATCTTCCTCTCTCAAGGAAAAACCAACTAGATCTCCATTAATCTTAAAATCATTCTCTCGATTTATTTCCCTCAATTAAAGAAACCATGAAGTAATCGTACAGGAGGTAAGTGATGTGTAGATCTCTCATACACACTAGCCTAACTTGAATGTTTAAGCATTTTATAACTCAACTCTCATTGCAATTATAAAGCATAAGATTTGATCTCTTAACACAAATCTTTAGAATTAAAAATTCATAGTAATTTGAACAAGCACAATCAATTATCCCAACAAAGATTTCAAGATTGAATTCCTACAAGAAATAGCTTAGCCACTCATGGCTTAAGAGAAACAATAAGAAATCAATAGAACAAGGAAGAACACTCTGGAAAATATAGAATCCCTCCAGCCACCACCTTAACTCCTCCTTTAAGTCCTTGATTGTTGGTAACAGCTTGCCCCATCTCGAATTTTTCACTTTCTATGCTCATTAATCTCTCCATACTATGGACTCCATTGCCTATTAGACTCCTTTTAAGCTTTTTGTTTTTGCTCTCAATGGAACCCACTTATCTCCACTCCATCTACTGCCTAATCGTGCTTTAATTTGCTTCATAATTGAGGAGTCACGATCATGACATTGCAAGTCATGATTATGACTTGTTGAAGTAGCTTTCTTGGCCTTGGTATGCTTCTGTCATGATCATGACTTTGAATGTCACGATCGTGATAGACTCTTGGTAGCTCATCCTTGCTTCATAGCTTCGATCACAATCGTGACTTTGAATGTCATGATCGTGACTTGAATCTTCATGCCTCAAAAGTCTTCATTTCTCATTGTTTGTTCATTTAATTCTACACACTCAACAAACACATCAAATTCTACTAAAACAAAGTAAAACATAATAGGATAAACATCAATAATTAACTTAAAACCACTAAAATATCATGCAAATTGACATACATCAGTAAAGTAATCAATGAAGAGTTCTCCACTTGATGAAGCACTAATTAATAAAGAGTTTTTAGATGAGAGTTTTTTATAAGTTTGTTATAAAACATATGAATCGCTCTATGACGGTAGAGTAACCTATGAATTATTCTACATTGGTAGAGTAACCTGTGAATTATTCTATAGTGGTAGAGTAATGGCCTATGAAATTTTCTTTCTTAATGGGTTGATAAAAATGCTTGAGGTCGCTCATAAAAGAGGCAATTGTAGGTACCAGCATTCTCTTCTAATATAGAGTGGAATGGTTGGCTGAAGTGAGATAATGATGGTGCAATATGAATCAATATGGAGTTTATTTGAATTGCCTATATGAGATTTTCTAGGTAGAACTAGAAGGTAAATCATATCATAATGATTCTTATTTTGAAGTGGTGAATAATGATTGAACTTGAAGGTAAATGAAGCCACTTGTTTGTATGGAGCTATAAAGTGGAACTACTTGTGCCTAGAAGGAGTTCTTGTCTCATTACTTTTCCACCTTGAATGGGGAAGTTTTAGAGTCAATCCTTATGGTAAGTGTAGAAACTTGAAGTCATGAGTTCTAAAAAGGATTTATAATGATCATTATTTGGAAAGAAAGTGATTGGTTATGTACCAACGATGAGTTGTAATTCTTATGAGAAATAAGTCATTGCTCATACCTATAAAATTTAATTTGCTATATTGTATAAGAGTTAAAGGTGATTATTGCTTTGCAAGTGAATAAAGGAGTATCCTCACGAGGAGATAGAAAATATAATTGTAACTTTTGATAAAGTATGTTGTTGTTGTCAACTTTGCAAAAAATAGAAGTGTGTCAATGTAGGGAGATTAAGGATTTCACTAGTTCCAAGAGAAGTGTGTGTTGTTGACAACTAAAGAGAATATTAAGGAGATAAATGCATATGTTAGGTATTTTATGCTACCTTGGAGTATGCAAATCAAGTGTACTAAGGGAAGATGTTCTTCAGCCATGCATCAATCTAGAGTGCATGAGAGTGCAGACATTAACTATAGAGATAGGGTAAATGTCAAAGATATGAGCTACAACAACTCTTAGAGCTGTGTATAAGCATTAGTGATCAACAAACTAGAAAGGAGTCATATACTAGTTTAGAGCAACTATCATGGTGAGAGTTGACCTCAACATTCCTTGGTCACTTGAGGATGTTCATGCCATAATGATAATAAGGTTGATATTTGTAAACAACACACTTC
Source organism: Dalechampia spathulata (assembly GCA_948192965.1). Taxonomy (NCBI): domain Eukaryota; kingdom Viridiplantae; phylum Streptophyta; class Magnoliopsida; order Malpighiales; family Euphorbiaceae; genus Dalechampia; species Dalechampia spathulata. Next base: position 17,165 of record CANYBF010970417.1, on the reverse strand, counting down.
AATTAGTTTTACAAGAGTGCAAACCAACAATCTCAATAATGGAGATGAGCTTATCAACACAAGTGATGATAATCCAGGAAGTTAAAGATAAAGAGTACTTCTTCAAACCTCCTTGCAGTTGAACCTAAGATTATGACTTTTATAAGTTATATTCAATAGGGTCATCAACCATTTGAATGGGGGAGCTTATTAGGGGTGAAGGTTTTCTTTACTCAAGGGTCGAATAGAGATTTTCTTATATATATTTAATTTATGTATTTTTTAGGTGTGATGAGTGAAACCCTTTGATGTCTCTTCTGCTACACCTAACTATGCTCTTACTACTCTTTATAGGGGAGTGACTAGCTAGTCTTGGGTGTTTTCTGATTGTTAAGCATGATAACAAGCATTGCTAGGCTTGTCTTTAATGTAGGATATTCCCCTTGCCTATGCATGGAGCAAGACAATTGGATCAATGTATCAAACATATTCATCAATAAGATAAGTAGCCAAATTTATTTAGCCTTTATGCCTCATTCTTATTTCATTATGCCTTTCTCTTGTATGATATTACACTATCATAAGAACTCATCATGCCTATATGTAAGGCTTGTTATGCTCATGAATAGGTTATCTATAGGGATTTGAAGGCTAGCTTGTGAAAGAAGCATCCTACACAAGTGCCACATGGGTCCCTATTGAGGGTTGAGATCTACACCTGTGATGACAGGCAAATATGAATCATGGGTCAAAGTTAATTAAATATGTTGATAAAATTCATGAAAAATGCAATTAACATGAGTTGAATGATGAAAATATTATAAGAATGATTGAGAACTTCTAAAATCATAATTAACAAGTCATTTATGTTTTATTTACCTATTGATTCATACTTAATCATCCAACTAGCATGGAAAAGATCAAATGAAAATCAAGCAAAAATCAAATGATAAGCATGATTGAAAATAAATATTTAGGTAAAAATTGATCGTGGACATGAATTGAAAGATCTCAAGATCATCAAGCATCAATCAAAAATAAGCCAACATCTAAATTTGATCTAAAGCATGTCAAATGATAAATCATAACTAAATGGCATTTAATTGATGATTTAAGGAAAATAAATTAATTTTAAAGTAAAAGTAAATAAACTGATCATGAGAATGAAAATTAGAAGATTTCCAATATTATGGCAAATCAATTGGAAATATGTCAACATCTAATTCAAACTTAATCATATCAAACATAATTTAAATAAAATTGAAAGTGGTATCTTAACTTAAAAATAAATTTTGAAGCTAAAATTAATCAAATTAAAATGATGTTTGATGAATTGAAATCATTTTAGATTATTATGAAATCATAAATGCTACTGAAAATTTCAATTAGAATCAAAAAAATACGCAAAACGAGTTAAAATCATGAATGTATGAAAAGTCTTGATGCTATGTGCATAACATATATCTTAACATGTGCAACATGTACTAAAAATGAGGCTATATGTACAGTATAACATATGAAGGCATGATTAAAATCAAACCGTAACCTAACTATTCATATTAGAACTTCTTGATAACTTCAGAGCAATAATTGCTTAATATTTCACATGCTAAGGTAGCCAGTTCACGTCAAACCTTAAGCATTCAAATGCCATATTGTTGGCTAAACTATTTATATCTTTTTAAGTCTAAATATGTTATACATGAATCTTCCTAAGTTTAACTCGCTCTATGTTTGGCATAAAATTATTTGTTATTGTAGCATAACTAACATTAATATGAACCCAGGTAGACTTTATTAATATTTTCTAGCATTCAAATTTAGGTAATGTTACAAACATGATTGTTATTAACCAATCTATATCTCAAGTAATAATTCATAGCCCAACTCATTAGTATATAATGATGAGCAAGCATTCCTATCATGTTCTAAGTTTAGTAACTAAAGAACTAGGCATGTACATCAAGCAAAATTCATTTCAAGATTTCACTACTTGCTTAGTTCTCTCTCTAACCTAACTTAATCCTCTTAACCCAATATTTAGTAAGATTAATATTTAAATGCTTTATATACAAGCATCTAAAGAGATTTACAATAATTTAGATACCAAAAAAATTATATATATGCATATATATTGCCATAAGCACGCATCAGCTCATATGTTCAAGAAGATTCATGCATAATTCTCAACCTATTCTCTATGACATATATCCTTGCTTTTTCTTTAATAAAGCATGATTATATATATATATATATATATATATATATATATAGTCTAATTGTAATAGTTTTATAAAACCTACTACTTACTTAGATTCTCGTCTTGCTATGGTTAAACTTCTTAGCAGTCTATCTGTGTTTCTTGAGTAAAATCTCAAGGTGTCTTTTTCCCTAAACTTAATTATATTATATCAATATATATTAAAGAAGTAAGAGTAGGTTTGCCTTTATTATAAATCACCAATCTCAATTAGCAGTTATCCCTTTGGTGGTAAAGAGATTAAAATTTTGCAGTTCCACCCTTCCAACCACAATATTTTCCTCTTTTTCTTTTCCTTTTTCATTACTTAAATTCCAAAGTTAATCATTATAATTATTTAACACTTATCATGTATTGATTTAATTAATAAAATTAAATTACATGTATAACATTCCAATATAAATTCATTCATTCTATTAAATAATTATACAATGACTTGATCATTCTTACTTAATTTATTATTTAAATTTAATTCAACTCTTTATAATTTTAGCTATCCATTATAATTTTATTTATTCATAATCTATAATTTTATTCTAAGACATAATAACTTATCTTAATAACATATTTTTCTTTAATCTAATTAATTAATCTAAAAAGAAAATAACATAAACCTACATTCTTTCTAGTTATTCATCATTATTCTACTTCGAGTTATTACACTCTATTATACTATTATGAAATACTAATAATTCAATTAAATTTATTAACTACACTTATTTCAGTATCCATAAATAAATAAATAAATAATAAATAAATAATTAAGTAATTAATTAGATGATTAATTAAATAAGTAAATTACTAAGCTAATGGTTGTGACATCATACTTAGCAACATTTTTAGTGACTGGGAAGCTCAACCGCTTCAAAAGCATGATTAGCTAATCTTCAAAGTAACTAGCACAACTCCTATTCTCACACCTCATTTGTTAACCATGTCATCAAAGTGCAATTGATATTCCTACATGTCTACTACCCCCAAGTGCTTATATGGGAAGTATAATTCAAAAGTCTTAGAGTTATCCATTGGCCTGGATGCTAAGAATTCAATAATCGCTCTACCCTTGATAACTTTCTTGGTGATGTATTGCACATCAAACTCAATTCTAAGACATCATTAGAACCAGAAAGAGAAGGATTCAAACCTTGGTAAATAAAAGCCTACATAGCAGTTCCAATGCTATGCCTTGAACCACTTGATCATCTTTTTATATAAAAATCAATAATAATAATAATAATGATTATGGCTTTAAAATTAAGCAAATAATGAGTCATTCATATTAGATTTTTGAATAGGTATGGTGCATATAATCAAGTCTAACAAGTCTAACTAATAAAAATAGAAAACATTTAATCAAATAAAGAATTATCTTTTGGAATTAGGGAATAAAGAGAATTTTTTATGAAAAACTCTTTCAATAAAGATATGTATCTAAATGTGTTTTTGAAGTTTATAAAGATTTTCCTTTTATTTTTTTTGATATTTATATTGGGTTAAATATTGGATTGAAATGATTTATTTTAATGTTATTTTGTACTATACAATAACTTTTTTGTGGGATCATTTTCTTATAAGAAGTAATTAAAAGAAATTATAAATAACAAGATCAACCACCTAGAAAGCTTCCCTACCAATGAAGGAGCTTTATATAAGTACTTAATAGGGTCGACCTTAGAGATGGCCTGAACTTGATATGATTGGAACTAATATCTAAGCTTCTTACTGACACAAACCATAGCTTCTCCATAGTGTTGTACTTGCATTTTTTAGCAATAGTTTCTTACTCATATAATAGATAATATACTTAATTCTAGCTTCATTCTCTTGAGGAGTAATCACACCTATTAACTCATCCTCTAAGGGTAGATAGAGCAAAAATGGCTTCTCTGGCTAGTACTAGAATGTATACTAGTAGTTCTCATCCCAAACCAAATGCTAATTTTTCTTCAAAATCTTAAAGATAGACTCATATGTAATAATGAGGTTAGTAATGAATCTGTTGATGTGTTAAAGCTTTCCTATAATCCCTTAACTTTAGTCTCAATTCTAGGAATAGACATCTAATGAATTAACTTTACCTAGTCATAATCTACTTTAATACCCTTCTTACTGAGTACATGACCCAATAGCTTGTCAGATATCACCCAGAATATGCACTTCTATGGATTCAGCCCGAGCTTGTACTTCTTAACCCGCATGAGAAATGTATCAAAAGAAGTTAGATGCTCTTTCTTGATAAGAGACTTCACCATCATGTCATCCATATAGACCTTGACCTTTTTATGAATAAGATCATACAAGAAGGTTATTGCAACCCTCTAATAGGTAGTACTTGCATTCTTCAAATTTAAGGGTATGACCTTGTACCAATAGGTCCCCCATTTTTATGATGGAAGTTCTCTTCATCTTATTGATAATAGCCATGAGAATATGGTTGTACTTAGAAAACCCATAAACAAAGGAGTACATAACATTAACAACCACATTGTTGATTAGCACGTTGATGTAAGCCAGAGAAAATTCATCTTTGGGGCATGCCTTATTTAGATCTTGGTATTCTATGTAGACCCTAAACTTGCCATGTTTATTATATGATGCATTAATATCAAAAATGCTCATGTTCATGCATAATGCCATTAGAATACATATCATAAACATAAGCAAAACTATTTTTTACTGCATTAAACTTTAAAGGGATTACATCATCATTAAAGAGTATAAAGATAGAGACATCATCATTCTCATACAAAATCCCATCAAATGTACTTTCTAATAAGGTGGTGATGTCCTGGTAGACCTTCTAAAATAATAAATCACCCATATCAATACTCTATAGCTTAACCTCCAATGCAACAACTTTAGTGGGTTTTGACTCAAGATGATCAATAGTGAGATCGATGATGTCACCAAACATCTAGAAATCATCATTAAGGCTAATGGTGGAAGAAGTGGTAGTGACCTTCTTAGACTTTGAGAGGGCTAACAGGTCATAAACATCATAAAATATGGTGAAGTACTAGTCAAAGAAGTCATTCGAGTTAGGCAACTTGGGAGCTCAATCATAGTAGGTCTCCTTCGTGAAAAAGGTAACTAGCTTGCACTCCTTTGGCTTGTCTGAAGTTTATGGATTGAACCCTTATACGGTATCTCTCCTCCCACATGGTTATAGGAATATTGAACTCCATTGAACCTTATTGATATTTGCCTAATCCTTTATCAAGTACAAATTTTATGTTCTGCAACACCTTCTCCATGGTAAGGCTTGATTAATATAAGTTTGACTCAAGTTCTTAGATGGTAGCAATCTAAAAACAAATCATGAATGTGACATCTTCTCTAATGCATGCTAAAGCAACCTGATCATCAATAATAATAGTGATCACACCCTTCTCATGTAGAAACTTGATCTTTTAGTATAAGGTGTATGATGCAACTCCTAGTGGATAGAACCACCATTGGCCTAAAAGTAATACAAAGGACATTAGGATGTCTAGAATGGTAAACTCATCCACTAATTCAATTACCTGGTGGTAATAGTGGTAGTGAAGATACCAATAACCTCCCTCTTAGACTCATTATATACCACCTTCTTAGACTCATCATATACCCTAATGATAGTCTTAGAAGGCTTCAAGTCTGAAGGTTGGATCTTGAGCTTAGGTAATACCTTAAGAGGATAGACATTAATGCCAAAACTATCATCTACTATGACATAATGAGTGGAGAAGTTAATGATATGGACTCTGATGAAAAGTGCTTTGTTGTGATGAATACCTTTAACCAGTAGATCTATGTTAGAGAAAGTAATCACGTTAGATTTTAATTCTTGGATCATCATTGACTCTTTATGCTAAAGGTAGAGGCTAAAGGAATGCTAGAGAGTGCTTTGATGATGGCCTATCAATGCTACTAGGAAGATAGCACCAAGCCTTATGTGCTAATGTTAGCCTCTATCTTCTTTGACTACTTGATAATAACATTATTAGGCTGAGCAATCTTTTTACCCTTATCAGTGGGTTGCATAGTTGGTGCATTACTAGGACTAACTTCATCCATAGTAGGCTAAGCCTTTATCAATGTCTTTAGAGCATCCAGCTTCTTCTCAAGATGGGTAGGAGTAAACACCTTACCATATTTAGGTTATATTGTGAACCCTAGAAGACATGTTGTTCACCCCCAACCCATTTTGTTCCTTGGGAGCCTTATGTGCTAGCTTAGTTAGTTTGGGAGTTTTTGTTGACTCACTCTTCTTAGGTTTTTGAACCTTTACCAATTAAGATGTATCAAAATTTTAAGTAATCATAAACTCATCCTTTGAACTATCATACCAAATGTCTATGGCAGTAATATTGAACCCACTTCTAGGCTTGAAGTTGTTAGTAGGAAGTCGAGTAATCTCCTCACTACCAAGGAGAGAGAAGGAGCTAAGACCTAAAGATTCTAGGAATTCTTATTGGATTATGTATGTGTGATTAACCTTAATGTAATTGATAAATGATTTTGTTTTGTTAGAGGGTTTGAATTTCTTAGGATCTTCAGGTTCATTCGAGTTAATAAGGTCTCAAATAACCTACTTAAGAGAGTGGCAATCATCAATGTTATAATTATGGTGCTAGTGATATTCATAGTATGTTTTAGTATCTATTGAGGTTGGGGGTGGTGTTTAGAAGTTTATTTCAACTGGCTTTATAAGTTTGGCTTTGAGGAGATGCCCAGAAACCTTGGAAAGCTGCATCCCAAGGTTTGAGTACCTCCAAGATTGGTTAGTGTTTTGGAGTATTTGGCTCAACGCTTGTAAGGCATTTATGTGTAAGGATTTATATGGTGACTATATATATATGGTGTTTTTGTGTTTGAGGAAGGAAGGATCCTTCTTTAACCCCTCAATTTGCTTGATCCATTGACCAACCAAGTAGATGTCCTTGAAAGTGTTGAATCTCTAATACTTCAACTTATCCTGATATGGTAGTAATGACCCCATGATAAGCTTGTTGATCATATCTAACTAAAATGACTTCTATCTAATTAACACAGCCTTATCCATCCATTAATTAAAGTAGTCCATGAAAGACTCATTATATTTTTGCTTCACCATCTTAAGATCTAGCAAAGTGACATTAAAGAGGGACTTGAACCAATATTGCTTATAGAATGCAGAGCAAAGAGGTTTCCATTTAGTTATAATTGCCTTGTTGAAACTATGATACAAAGCCATTGGTAGTTCTTCCAATGGGATGAAGAATAATGGGATTATGTGCTCATTTGATAAGTCAGTGGTGCTAATCATCATAATGTAAGTCTTCATGTGGTATTTCGGATCCCTAACCCTATTATACTTAGAAAAATCCAAGAGCTTGAACTTTGTAGGCAACCCCTTAATGGCTTTAATGGAAAACTCATTAAAGATCAAATCCTATACCCTTGTAGTGGTGTATCACCATCTGTCTCAATGTCATACAAGGTCACCAATTTCCCCTTATCCTTCATAGGAGCTAACATGGCAATGAAGTCTCCAAGTCTGAGAGCTTCCTTAATTTGCTTTTAGAGTAAGGCTTTGAGGTCGATAGTAAGTAGCCTTTCTATAGATTGGTTGATGAGGTATTGAATAACAATAAGAGAGGTCTCATCCAAGTTAAAAGGAGATGCAATAGAATGTAGGTCTATCATTGCCTACACATGATAGACAAAATTAGCATGGATGCATGAGTATGCATATGTATTAGTTTTATTGATGCATGTGATGCAATATGTAGAATGTATGTATGACATATGCTAAGAAATATCTAATGTTATGGTTGTGAAAGAAACTTGTTATTGAAAACATGAAAGGGTTAGTGAACATGTCGCATATAGTAGCACCCTACCACCCTTATACCTACATGAAGATTGGTTTGTCTAAAATCTCTTAAGTAGGATACTAGCATAGAGTTACATTAGGAACTCATGGTGCAGTACTCTCAATATATGAGGCAAGCAAAGATTGATTGTTGCTCGATCATATGAGAGATAATGGTAAAAATTTGATAGCATTTCAGAATGGTCATATTGTTAAGATAAGAGTATGTTAATGGAATCGCCATGAGGTGGTGCATCCATCACAGAATTATGATAGAATTCTATCTATTAGTAGAGCAATATAAGGTGGGAAAATAGGATGGATTTAGGTAAATCCATTTATATGATAAAGCATAGATCTACATAGTATACGAATAAGAGATCCTAGTTTTGGAATCTTGCTATGGTAAGCTACATAGGCATTAGTTTGGTGAAAATAAGCTAAGGTACTTTACCATATTGTCCACAACCTATCCAACTAAATGAAATGATCGATATAAGACTATACTTAACATCTATCCATTTGATGAATCATTGATAGTCCACAGTATAAGGCAATAAGTGGTGATGGAAGACTTGCTTTCCTAAGGACTAGAATGAAGTCCAAGGCACTCACTCGCCTAGAATCATTGATTGAGTAAAGATGAAGGTGGTGTGCATATGTAAGTAATGTATGTGATATGCAATACAATGAACCTAAATAAGATAGGATAATTGATATCAAACTATAAGATTTTAATGCCATCACTCTTTTACTATAGGTCCGTAGTGGAGTCACCATTGTGGGTGGGGCTTTCACCATGACCTAAAGCAAGGCTTATGATAGATAACACCTAGGACCCACTTAGAGAAAAAGTGTGATATTCCCAAGGGGCTCCCTTAAGGAATGATACAGATCCATTAGAGGTTACAAGATGGGATTACCATTAGATGGTTTTGGATTTGGCTAAATTGACCCATAGCATGAGTGCTAAGTTAAACCCTTTAGAGATAAGTTTAGGTGTTGAGGATATATTCTTTTAGAGTTTCAAGTTTGATTTTACCATTTTAGCTAGGTTAAATATCCTAAGCAGGCGTATAAGCATTCATAACCATAAATAAAGCCTACAATGAGCATAACATGGTAGTATTCATAGTAAGTATGACATGATAGACATAATATTGTATGACATGATCATGAAAACAAGAATAACATGGCATAGGCATGACATGTAAGAATGATATTGTATAAGCATAATACGGCAATGATAACATAATATAAGCACAATATGGTAAAGATGACATGATATAAACATGACATGACATAAATATGACATGGTAAGGATTACATGACATAAGCATTTCATATGAGAATGATATAGCATAAGCATGACATGCAAGAATGAAATGGTATAAGCATGATATATGAGAATGACATGACATAAACATGAAATGGTGATAAAGCATAGCAGTTGAAAAAAATAATGGCCCATAGAAAGGAATTGAGAGTGATAGGAGATACATGATGAATAAAGCTAATATACCTGCTAAGGGAGAAAATAAAATAAAGGTTGATTCTATTACAAAGGATCTTTGATGATACAAAACTCTGATACATTAACCAATATCTCCTCCACTTGAGAAAATAACCTTTGATAGCATGAGTTAAAAATATAAATGGAAAATGCAAATAAACAATCAATATTAGGTAATAAAAAGAAATGTGAGACACGATTGACCAATTTGATGTGATATGAAAACATAAATCAAGGGTCAAAGTCCATGGAATGTAATGACAACAATCATAAAAAATGTAATAAACATAAGTCAAATCGCGAAAATGTTAAAAGAATTAATTTTTAGGCAAAAATGCATCAAAGATATGAATTAGAAGATCTTGAGATCATTAAGTCTAATACAAATCAATATTATTGGAATATATTGATTCCAGTTAAATCAATATATTTTGGAATAAGAATATAATTAAATATTGATTCCAATTAGTCTCTAATCCTAATTAATAACTTAATTAAGTGTTTAATTAAATGTGAAGTGATTTTAGTAGAGTTTGGTCATAATTTTCAAAATTGAAACCTCTTTCCTACAATCATACAAGTATATTTATAGGTAAGGGTTATAGGTTGCCATAATTACATTAGCAATGTAGGATTCTAAGAATTTTAAGGTGATATATGTAATATATAGTGAAAAAAAGGCTATATGCATAGCATGTAGTAGGATATGCTACGCACATTAAAATTTGAAGCTTTATGTGCCCCCACACTTTAGGCATCTAGGGATGTGGGCCCCATGCCCAATAGTCCTCATTCATGCCAAAAAGATAGTGATATATATAGCATATTAGATTTGCATGTGAATAGCCCATGCACCATGTACATTTTAACCAAATTTGTACAAGATGACGCACTATATGCTCTGCATATTAGGAAATGCATGTTTGAAATAAATAGTTCACTATATGCACTCATATTGTACCTTTGCTTTCACTTTGCCTTTACTTTTTCAACATAACATAGAATGTTATGGAAATATGAACAATGAAAAGCATTCAATATAAGCATGTCAAATTCATATCCATAATGCATCTTATGCACATTTTCATCACTTTAACCATCTTCTCACTTTCTTTTTATTTCTTTCTTTATAAATTCCATGTCATATGGAATTGCTTCACCTCTAAATCATTTCATAATATTTTCTCATCTCAAGCATTCATGTATCACTCCTTTTGCATTCTCATAGCATAAACATGCAATATATGTTTTTCTTATGCTTACAACTTTTCTATATATACTCTCTTTTCATTATTCACCTTTTAAATAAGTAAATAATGTATGTATATACATAATAATTCACATTAGCACCTTAAGAACATTTAATTCACTAATAATCACCTTTAAGTCCATTTTTATTTTATTACCATCTAATATGCATAAATCATATTCTTACCTTACCTTTATACATACATTCATAACTTTAAACATTTTTTATACTTCATGTATTCTCTTACCATAAAATACATGCTTACACATATATACTTTGACATTTAATATAATTAATCCATGCTTGCACATCATTATAGCATGATCATAAAATACATATGCATGCATGAATTTAAAGTGCATACTAAGGTGTGACATACATACAATATGTATGCCACACATAGTAAGCAGAAAAAGAAGAAGATGAACTTTTAAATAAAAACATGAATCATAATGCCAAGGCAAGCATGTACATGATTGGTACAAATCATTCTAGCCATGAGAAAGCTAAGAATTCTTTATTACATTCATTAATTAAGATTAAAAAACATAAATCAAAGAAAAATGATAAAACCCATTAAGAAAATCAAGAGAAAAGAGGGAGCAAACTATGGCTCCTTGACGTTTAGCTTAGGTGGGAGGACTTCTGCCTCTAGCTTGGGTGAATTTTTAGAGATTTTCCATTTTCCTAAAGATGCCATAGATGATGCTCCTAGTGACTTCAATTATTGTTAAGAATTTATGGAGAATATGATTGAAGGTCCATATTATGCTTTAGTAGCTCAAAGGTTAGTCAAATTGGATCCTCTATTCTAGGGTACATGATGACTTTATTATTTAATATAGTTTTACCTAGGAAAAAGGGGTACAAAGCCGCTCATACAAATTTTTTTTTGCTTCATTCCATGGTTATGAGAACTAAGTTTAATGTTATGTTGTGGATAATGAGAGATTTTATTAGATTAGGTGTATCATCTAAGAATACACCTATTTATTATGGAGGATTAATTACAATTTTAGGTTGTCATTTTGGAACCCTATGCACCAAGAGGATTAAGTATATTATGACTTTAGAAAGGGATAAGCTAGACTTAATTACCTTATCTAATAAGATATTGATTAAATGGGATAAGAAAGTGGGTAGATACTACTTTTCTAGAGGTAATGTCTTGCAAACTAGTATAGGTCCTAGTGAGGTTACACCTCCTCCATGACCACCTTCAACTTCTAATCCTACTCCACTCCTCTTGATGAATGCTCTACATGATCCCTCTTGCTTTTCCAATGACTAAACCCTTAATAAAATTCTTCTCCAATTATAAAATATCAACATTATAATTAATGCAAACACCCAAACCTTGATTGACCTCCATGAAACTGGAATTAAATGCTTACTTAATTCAAGCTCTTCATCATCATATGGATTGCTTTAAAGATTACTATTATAGTTTCTTTCAAAGCTAAGGTTATCATCCACCTCTAGATTCTTGTTAGCTTGGGTGTATATTCATCCCTTATTTTCCATCTTAATTTCATTTAATTTTATTTTTATGGAATTTTAACTCTTTTGTTACTTATAATACTTATCATTGAGGATAATGCCAATATTAAGTTTGGGGTGGCTTATGCATTTGCATTTATTATTATGCATAAAATTTTTTCTTTGATTTTTATTTCATGCATTTGCATTAAACTTTTTCAAATTTTTTACATTTAATTATATGTATATTTGCTTAAAAGTTCTTTATAAGTTGTATAAATGAGAATTATATCTTTGCGTATAAATTTTCAATTTTAACTTATTAGTATTTGATGCACATTGTTTCAAATGCAATCTAGAAGTTTGAATCTAGTTATGTTGCCTCTTGATCATTTATCTAACTCTATTTTACTCATGCCAATGGTTGCTTAAATGTTTTAACTCTCTTTGTTCTCTTGTCTAAAATTTGAGTAAATTTTAGGCTTAGATAGATATATAGAGTTTAATTGAGTTTCATAGCTTACTATGGCTTGGTAGAATAGATAAAGTCAAGTAAATATGAAATAAAGAAAATGGTATAAAAATGAAGTTATTATTTTTATATTTTTAAAAACTACTCATATGTTTACTAATTAGTAGGTAAGGAACAACATGAGCTCTATATGGTTTATTAAGTCAAAGATGATAAATAAATATGATTATTATTATTTAATTTCACCAATGAATATGAGTAATATTGTTCAATTTCTACTCCTATTTTTACTAATACGTATTAGATAAGGGCTTCTATGCACTCCATAGTTGTCTCTAGGTTGAAAACCTTGAAAAATATGATTGTTGAACTTTATTTATCTTAATTATGAATTAATTAATTAGGTGCCAACATAAAAAATTTTTGAACTCATGCTAAAGATCCACAATGAGATATCTTAGTTTAAAAATTAGTAATAATAAGAAAACGATTGTGATATAGCCTGATGTATTGACTAAGTGATAATTGAGTTATGAGGTTTCATATGGTACTCTCCTTTTCATCTTCGCTTCATTTGCACATATATTTATATGATTTATGTTATCTACTTCTTCTTTTTATAGTTCTATCTTTTAAAGTACAACTTATTAGCATTTGTAATTGTAGGGCTTTATTCTTAATTGAGAGTCTTGATCCAACTTAGGTATTTCTAATATGTTCTTTGAGGTAAGACTATTCTTTTATTTAAACTTGTAATATTCAATTGTGATAACCTTAGGTTTATTCTTGTTTATAACTTTGAAATTTTCTTTACTTGAGGATAAGCAAAAACTTTCTATTTAAGTTGGTTTGATAACCATGTTGTAGACCTATGTTTTCCCTTATTATAAGGTCCTTTTAAGCATAAATTATATATTTTCATCTTCAAGCAATTACATTTTCATGTAGATATTATGCATTTTCCATGCTTTTCACTTAATGTTTGTTCTTTAGCTTATCTTATACATTTGGGCCATTTGGTTATAGAATTTTGCACTATGGAGTTTAATTGTTTGTTTCATGAATGTTAATCTCAATATTTTACCATTTTCTTATATAATTTTTATGTGTAAACTCTTTGGCTTATGTTTTATAGGCTCAAAAAGCTAGTTTTATGCTTGAATTTTTGGTTTTCATGTAACACAAGTCGTGTTAAAGCTAACATGCCTCAAGTTTGACTTAAAAAGATGGTCTTTTTTATGAGAATGCATGACATGAGTCATGTCATGTTAGGTTTGAATTAGCATGAACTATGAAGCATATGATCAATATAAGTCATACCATGGGTAACATGACTCATATTAGCCTTAGTATGTTAGAATTTCATCCTCAACACTCAATATGACTCCTATTAGGTATAAAATGACTCATGTTGGGTCTTTCAATCATGATTTCTCATGCATTTTTACGCATAATTCTAATTGTTAGATCATATTCTGGAGAGCCAAGATTTTACATACAAAAATAACCTACTCTTATGCAGTTTTATGTGGTTTTATCATAGTTTTTAAAAGGACTTCATCATCATTCTTAGGATTAACTTTTCTTTAATCTTGTAAGGAATTATTTAGGATATTTAGAGTTAACTACTTATCTAATCTTGCTTTAAATTTGTTTTACTTTAGCAGTTTTACAAGCATTGGTTATGAAGACATGAAGATATGAAGAGAAGACGAAGAGAAGCAATAAAGACTTGAAGAAGTTATGCAACAAAGAATATTATTATACCTGTTTAGTTAATTACTATGGTTACATTTCCTTTCAGAACATTTTTACCTCCTAACATGTTTAACTTTATTAGGCTTAAGTAACTTCTTAGTTTGGATTAGGACCCTATGGTTATGAATATTATATTTCTTTTTTTCTAGGAATCTATTTAAGGTTTATCATGTTCTTATATTATTCTTACTGATTATGGAGATATGCTTGTTGATGGGGCCCATTGACTTGCTTATTTGCCAAATGGATTAGTTGATAATTTTGAAAGAAGGTGCTGACCCTAGCTTATCACCTACGTGCATGCATTTCCATATCTTCTTTGATATATCTTAGTGTAGATCTTGATTTTTTGATTCTGAGTTGCATACATGCATTTTAATATGTCATAAGCCACTTTATCATACAGCACATCTAGTTTTTAGCTCTCATAAATCAGTACATGAAGTGGGCCTTTTTATGCATGCATGTTGTGTACATGTTTTTCCTCGATGTAACTTGACACATGTTCCCATTATCAAAACTAAGTTGCACTTACATGTTTCATAGCATTGTGAGTCATTTGGACATGCAACACATCTAGTTTATAGCTCATGTAAACTGGTACATGAAGTGAAATTTCAACTTCATGCATTGTATATACCACTTCATACAATGTATGAAGTTCAAAAATGGAAACCTTTCCCACATTGCTAACATATGATGGTCTCTTACCCATTAGATCTTATATATATGCTTTAGATAATACATTTAGGAGGATTCTTAATCGATTTGATGGTAAAACTCTACCAAAATTAAGATTCAACCAATCATACTTAATCCCACTTAAACCCTAATTACGCTTGAAAATCAAGGATTAAAACCTCATTAAGCTTTTGTGTGTCCTATTCTCTCCTCTTCTCTTGATTTTTCTCTTATTTAATGAGTTTTATTTTTTGGATTGATGAGTTTTGAATGTGCCAATAGAATTTATGGCCTCATAATAGCCTAAATGATATGCACTAGTTAGATAAATGGCCTTATGTTTATGCTTTTTGCTAAAAAACTCAAATTTTCCTTATGTTTGATAACTTCAAGTGATGCATCTAATGCTTTATATGTTGCATATAGTTTCTTTTCATATATTATATGTTGCATGAACATCTTTATGTGATACATATAGTTTTCTAGGTTCATTGAAATTCAAAATTTTAATTATTTTTGCTTTATATTTTGATTCATTTAAAGTTTTCAATAGCATTTATGATCTCATAGTGACCCTAATGATCTAAATTTATCCTAAATCATTCTAATTTCATTGATTTTGGCTTTAAAATTAATTAATCAAATTAAATGGTATTTTTGATTTGATTTAGTTACAATTGATATGATTGAGATTAAATTAGATGTTGATTCATCCTTTAATCGATGTATAATGAAGTTAAAGTCTTCTAATTTAGATTTTTATCATTAATTTGATCATTTTTATTATTAAATCAATTTAATTTTGCTTAATTTCATAATGAAATGCCATTTTAATTGTAATTTTGAGTTTAGTGACATGATTAGACTTAATTGGATGTTAATCTTTTTCTAGGTGATGCCATATGTGATCTTAGAATCTTCAAATTATGTCCTTGATTAATTTTACCTAATATTAGTTATTTTGATATTTTTCATAACTTGACTTATGTTTATTACATTTTTCATGATTATTGCTAATACATTTATTAGGATTTGATCTTTGAATCATGCTTTCACATAACATTAGATTGATTAAACACATCCCCATATTTCATTAATTACTTAATAATGTCTTCTTATTTATTTGCTCATGCATTTTAGGTTGGGCTGCCCAAAGTCATTTTTTTGAGTGGAGGAGTTGTTGCTTAACAACTCATATTTTGTATTTATGAATACCTATTTGTAATAGATAGGTTTTATGTCCCCTTTACCATGTATGATTAGCATCTATACATCATGTATCCTCTATCTCTCTCTTGTTCTGTATTTTATGGGTCATTATCTTATTTCATGCTACTATGCCCACTTTTATATATCTGCCATGATATATACCTTATTATTAAATATTTATGCCATATTTATTCTTTCCCATATCATGCTTATATCATGTCATCTTTCATATGCCATGCCTATGTCATGTTCTCACAGGTCATGTCTATACCATGTCATCTTTCACATGCTATGCATATGCCTTGTCATCTTTCATATGACATGCTTATGCCATGTCATGCCTATATCATGTCATCTTTCATATGTCATGCCTATACCATGTCATCTTTAACATGCCATGGTTATACCATGTCATATTTACCATGATTGTCATATCAAGAGACCATGCCGTATATGCCATGATTGTTATATCACATATGTCATGTTATGTTATATCTACCATGATTATTGTCATGCTATATTGTATTATATGCTTATGAATGCTCACTACTTAAGATAATTAACTTGATTAAAATGGTAAAATCAACTTGTAAACTTTAAGAGAATTCATCTTCACTACCAAACCTATCTCTTAAGGGTTTAATTTAGCACTCATGCTATGAATTAGTTGAACCAAATCTTGAACTATCTTATGGTGACTCTATCATATGACCTATATCGGGTTTGTAT